>JACJUY010003822.1:60133-76874 GCA_014220935.1 Platorchestia sp. MABIK | reverse complement strand
TACAAACAGTGGAGGCAAAATAATACAACACGTTGATTAATTCGTCAGATTACACATTTCTAAGCCCCGTACAATTACAAAAATTGGACAATACACAAATAATGCTGTGAAAGGGGTAATAATATATCTAATACCGACGAAAATATAATATAAAAACACATAGGAGCGTGTATGATAAATACGTGAGCAAAAATTTACAATATCCGACATTTTTCCAGGATATTATACATTAAATAAATCCAATAACCAAATTAAATCCGATAATTAAAATCATTGTAGGATAATTCCAGAATGTTCAAATACATTCTACTATTTGGTAACCGAACTTTCGTCAGCATTCATCTCCAATAACGTGTCATTTGTACCACAGTTCTCGTTCAGAAAGGTCGTAAGTATGGCTAATAACAAGAACTTCAGCCAAGAACTTCGCGAACATATTTCGGAGCTCCATAATGAAGGTTTGGGATATCGGAAGGTATGTGAACAATTGTGTGTTCCTATAACTTCGGTTGGAACGATTATGTGTAAGTGGAAATACTGGAATACGACTCTCAGCAAGTCTCGAACTGGCCGTCTACAGAAGATTAACGACCGTGCTGTTCGAGAATTGGTCCGAACAGTAGTGCAAAGGCCTCAGACTACGCGTGAAGAATTTAGGTATGATTTCAAGGCTTCTGGAATCGAATCTAGCAAACACACGATCAGCGGGGCTCTACACCATGAAAGTCTTTGCTCCTGCATGCACTCCTCGTAGGAGACATCTTCTCCAGAAACGTCACCTCAAGGCCAGGCTGAAGTATGCCAGCGACCATTTGAACAAGCCAGCAGTGTTCTGGAACTCAGTACTGTGGTACGATGACACCAAAATCAAACTATTTGGGAGAAACAGCGCAAACTATGTTTGAATGCAACAAAACGAAGAGTATAAACCAAAATGCACAATACCCACTGTTAAGTTTGGAGGTAGCTCTATCATGGTGTGTGGATGTTTCAGCTCATCAGGGGAAGGTAAACTTCATATAATGTAAGGAACCATGAATAGGAAGGAAAGATCGTGAAATATTGGAAGAGTAATTCCGATCTTCAGCTCGTTTGTTAAAATTGAACGTGGATGGACCTTCCAACTAAACAATGATCCAAAGCATACTGCCAACGAAACAAAGAATGGTTGAGGATGAGGAAGAGAATCATTTTAGAATGATCAAGGCAGTCCCTGGACATGAATCCGAAAGAAAATTTGTGCAGGGAATTGAAATTAAAGATTCAGAAGAGAGGACCCAATAACATCCCTGAACTCAAAGAAATTGGCTTCGAAAAATGGAATAAGATTGAATTCGAAACTTTAAAAAGGCTGCTAGCAAACAACTCTAAACGTGTTGAAGTCGTAAGCAATTATTACGGCTGTGCATCGAAGTATTAAAATTTGAATATCATGAAATGTGTTTCAAACTTTCATTCACGTAGTTATTACAAATGTTCCTACGCATTTTTCTTTCATATATGTATGTGTCTTTGACATTATACTTCTGTTTAAATGTAGTGCAATTTTAGCAATTGTACGTGGTTTATAAATATGGAATATGGCGATTTTATCAATGTCTTGTATTGTATTGCCCCCCACTGTTTGTAAAATGGGAATGAAATTAACTAGAACAATTTTTGAAAATAACAACCACAACAAATAAATTGAAAACAGTGATATGTGCAAGTTACATATTATTAGCAAACTGATTATCACTTTGTGTAATTTATTTCATATTATTATATAATATAAATAAGGGTATACAGTCATTTCCTAATTTTTACAAATTTATAAAATTAGGGCTAATTTTGCAGAGCGTGAATTACAAAAATTTGAAATTCTTTAGCACCGAATTCTGAATAGAAATAACGCCTTCAATATTTATGATGTAAGCAATTGTACAAATGTTAGAAAAATGTACAATTTATTTTCTGCTCAAATTAATTTTCCACTGAGATTCATACTGACATTTTCAAATAAAATCCCAAAAAAATAATTTAACAAGATAAAAGACGACAAATAATGAGGTAATTACTGGAACAAATTTTTTTTTAGAATTTTGAAAAAGGATAAAACTCGCCGGACTCCTGCAAAGAGATTCCGATTAAGCCCCTCTGAAACAAAACTTGCTGGAAAATGCAGACAATTTTTCTTGATTCAATAACTACGATTTTTTGGGGAATGAAATTACTTGAAATTTTTTGGGAATGAGAATGTAATGGGGCAATATTGAACCTATAACGCTGCGGGGTCTGGTTCATGATGTTAGTGTTTAGGTTAGGGTTCAGAATAGGGTAAAGGCTTAGAGCAATTTCAGGGTTAGCAGAATTTCAGGGCTTGGGTTCATGTTAGGGTGCATGTGAGGGCTCAGGTTAATGTTCAAGATGAGGTTCAATTTGTTCGTAGGATTCATCTAAGGGTTGGGATTCGGCTCAGGGTTAGGGTTAAAGTAAGTTTTAGGGATCTGGTTAGGGTTCAGTTTATGGTTCAAGTCAATGTTGAGCTCCATAATAGGTTCAACTTAGCGTTAGGGTTCACGTCCGGATAAGGGTTCAGGTGAGGATCCAGGTAAGGGCTTAGGTTGGGGGCCAGGTTAGGATTAGGGATTAGATTAGAATTAGGGTTGAAGTCAAGGTTAGGGTTCAGGTCAGAGTTAAGGTTCAAGTTAGAGTTGAGGTTCAGCTGAGGGTTAGGGTTCAGGCTAGGGATAGCTCAGTGAGTCACGTCAACATTCGTTATGTTGATATGTTGAGTTTATGTTGTTGTTGAAATTATGTTGTGGTTAAAGTTATGTTGATTGTTAAAGGGTTAACACTCAAATGAATTCGTGTTTGAATATTATGGAAATGGTTCATTTCACGTTTAGGGTTCATTCAACAGCCGTTTTTTATGGTAGAATAAGGTCCCAATATCTCACTACGTGCAATTCTGTAATTAATTCATTTGAATAAACAAATTACGCTCTTTATGTACGACACAGGACACTCATGTGTGATCCCATGATATTATTACGATCTAGCAAAAACATTTTTGTGGTTTTAATAACGCTTAGAAGGTATTAGGCAAGGGTGTTAATTATTTCATTCAATTTACTTAAGTAAAATTATTGAAAAGGAAGCTATCTCTCTAATTTTATCGTTTCAACCACAAATTTTTTTACTCAATGGTGGGTGCATTTTTCCATATATTATACATTTTATATCTGCGAACATTCTCGCTGCATTTTACAACTACGAGCACGTTCTCCCTATGTATTCACTGTGTGCAAATACATCCCATTTTTCAGGACGGTGAGAATTTTTACCTCACATGCTAAGATTGCATGCATTTTCAGGCTGATATAATTCTTCAATTTTCAGGTTCTCTGCGAGCGTGGAAGTGCTGCGAGAAATGTCGTCGGAGACATACGAGAAAAGGTGAAACATCACGAATTCTAACATATATATTAGAAAAGAACAAGTATGATAACAGCAATTTTGATGAATGTGATATGTGGAAATTCAAATAAATAATTAAAAATCATTTGACTACTTGAGTACTTGAAAGCGGGTGATGAGCGTAAAAAGTTTTACCAATATATTCAATTTTTCCTATATTCATCCATGGAATGTCCACTCCAAACGGATAAATGAAAACCCGGTATTATTATAAAATGATTCTCATCATATGCCCACACAAACTAGTATTCAAACGCCAGGTATTTTGAATGTATATATCATTTTTTCACGTGGCTACACCAAGTCATTATTTGGCATGTAAATATCATTTTCTCTACTTAGATGGAAGTATAATATTTCTTGACATTGTTTGTAATGGACGAGCAACTCAATTCCTCCTCATACTTCCCACTTTCACTTCACACTTTTCAATTTCCCCTCACTTCCCATTTTTTCCCCACAACCTAATTTTTCTTTCTCGCCTCTTTTTCCTTTCTCTCCTCAAATTGCTTTCCACTCCCCAATTTCTCAGGCATTCCCCAATGTTCAGTTCACTCCCTAAGTTCCCTTTCTCACTCCCCAACTTCCCCCAGTTCACAACCACCGGCGGCGCCGTAGTCCAGGGGCACCTGTTCCGCCAGTGCGCTGACGAAGCTGCCGCCGTAGAAGGCAGCCTCTACTCCATAGACGTGGCCGAGGGCAAGGGTTTCGTTCGAGCTGTACTTAAGGAGGATCAAGACGTCGCCTGGACGGACACGGGCCTTGAGGCTGATCAAGGGGTCGTGCAATGCGCTATCAAGGCACTTGAAGTCGGTGAGTGTTCGGCGCTGGAGATTCTACCCGTATTACCCTTATTATAACCACCGTCATTAGATCAGCTCTAGCTTCAGGTTGTCACTGGAATCACAATGAGGTAAGAACACCCACTTTTTCGAAATCTCTGAAGAATACAATATGGAACAAATTCAAAGAATTCTATTTGCCGAAGCTTTTTTGGATGATTACTATTAGGTGCAGTGGGGTGTTTAATAGTTGAGAATTTATAAATGGGATGTATGAGATTCAATAGTTTTAAAAATGGTATTTTGGGGATTCATGGGGAAACACGCAAAAATTGCCAAGTTTTATTCAAGGATTTTCAAAGATTTTTGGTTTTACAAGCGTGATTTGTGAGCTTAGATGTATAAATTTTGGCTGCTAAAGGTTCACCGGTTAATGTCTCGCACTTGGTTAAACTTTACAAGCGTACGGTAAGTCTGATGTCGCAGAGGAGACTCGATTAAGCCCTTGTTAGGGAAACATAGTTAAGTAGTAAAATTAAAGAAAAAAACACTCAAAGAAAAGGGAGATATAGAAAAATTTTCACACAGCATTTTCTTGATCAACATTAGGATTACAACAAATAACCAAAAAATTCAATTATTCGTTCAAAGTAATTTAGTGAGGTAAAGAAGGCATTATTGCAAATGCGCGCACAACATAATAAAACGACATTATTAATATGAGACCTTAGAGCAATCTATCTACACAAAACATTAATAAATTAGATTGAAACATTAATAAATTAGATTGAAACATTGATAAATTAGATTGAAACATTGATAAATTAGATTGAAACATTAATAAATTAGATTGAAACATTAATAAATTAGATTGAAACATTGATAAATTAGATTGAAACATTAATAAATTAGATTGAAACATTAATAAATTAGATTGAAACATTAATAAATTAGTTTGTGTACATTAGATTAATAATATTTAAATCCTCACATTGTGCTTCAAACGCCACACACACTCTTTGTGAGCAGAGGCGTAAAAAAGTATCTACCGAATCCTGAATTTTCCACACACAATTAGTGAATACCCAACTGCTGTTTTATTCTGAAGTAGCCTCATGAATAACACACTCATTTTCTACGCCGGTGTCTCGGTTTTCCAAGCTAGAGTCTCATTCCATTCCTTTAATGTAAAATTATGGTATTAATATCAATGTAATCACAACTTTCGTTAGATTATTCGGTTTTCAATTAGCTCGCCATGCTTTTGATTTGGTTCCTTTTCTTACGATGTCCCAAATCGGGCTTTTCAAATGTTGCGTTGGTTTCACCATCGTCAACAACGCAGAATAGACGATAATCAGCCTTTTCCAAGCTATTGTTGGGAATTGCTGAGCTGAAACCGCTTCCGAATTTTACCTCATCCCAGCATCTTTTTCTTCGTGCAACTTGTGTTTGCCCCTGATTTCTTCCTGCCCTTCCCCTTACTACTCATCCGAGTGTTAGTCCTACACCGCTTAAATTAGTGTAACATGAGCTTCACTACACAAAAGACCCCATGTGTTGTTCACCTTTACCTCACGTACAAGTCCAGCGGTCTGTCCTAGATTCTTCTGGAGACTGACGTCCACTCCGCATTTTTGACTCACCCACGAGTATCCATCAACATTCCTACTCGTCAACATCTAAACTTTAGAAGCTATATCACTGGAATTTTGAGTTTAATTACACCCACATATTCAGTTAATACTTAAAGGAAGCGTCCCCATTCTTCACTCACCAGCTGTCCCCAACATTCGCCTCCCGACGCCACGATACAACTTTCACTCCTTCACACCTCGTGTGGCGAAAGGACACCTTAATTCATTCTAGGTAACACCGGTCTCTTCCCGCGCTTTTAAAATAGTTTCGTACCACAGGAGGTTAGGGTTACCAGGTAGTATTTATGTGATTTATGGGCCTACGGTAGTTTTAGAAATTTATGTGGTTACCTGAACGATTTTGGGTAATTCGACTCGCATGGAAGATTTTAGGGGTTTATGGATTTACCGGGGAGATTCATAGGTTAACGAAAAGGAATTTGGGAGTTTTATGAACCGATGAAAAATTTTATAAGAAGGATTTTGTGATTTGTGAGTAACATGAGTGATTTTAGAATTCATGGGGTTTATTAGGATCCATATCAAATTTTTTTCATTTTTTATTGCAGTGTCAAAATTGTACTGATTGCGGCTTCGTCTCTCTCTTTTTCGTTCTTAATCAGGATTATTATTGACGATTGAAATTGCGCTGCAAAGAAAATGAATAGCCATATTGATTAAAAACATTACAACTGGTGACAGCTGTGGGATTATACGCTTGGGTCCACAGATTCATTTTTGCATTTAGTGATTTACACGATGATTGTTTGATTGATGAATAATAGAGAATATTCGTTAGTGTAACGACTGGGCAGGAAAATATTGGTTTATTGACTTACTTATAAGACGAATTGAGATGATTTATGGATGTGTGAAATAAAGTTACAGGATAGATCTTCATACAGGAAATATTCAGAGATTTGTTGATTTATCTGACACAAATTCATTGTGTTAATTAGCTTGTGAGATTGGAATTTATTTGGTTTTTCAGCAGGGATTGGCGGGATTAACAGGTTTTCACAAAAAAAATAGAGACAAAAGTGGGCAGGGATTATTATACCTTCTGGTTGTCAGTGAGGCGAATCTTTAACGAGAATGATTGCATGAGGCAGTGATTTAAGGGACCTATTTTTCCACAAAATAGACTCATGAGACTTATCCGTTTACTAAAGGAGGATTTATGGGCTTACTGGACGGTTGAGGTTTTATAAGCTAATGTAGTTAGTGGCTCAAAATTGCACGATTTTTTTCGCAGATATGTGGCATGGGATATTTACTTCCGTATAACTAATGAGGTAGTTCATCATGTAAAATTGGTATTAAGCCAAGGTAAAAATTTTTAAGGTATATGACGCAAACAATTCATCATAACCAGGATCGATTATTCTAGGATTAAATCTATTTTTTAAACATAATATACTCCTAGATCACTAGTGATATTCAGTTTAGGTGGGATTTGAGTTGATGTTCGGGAAGCTCTTTTACAGACACAATGCGAAATTTTACGGTGCTGTTTTTGCAATTAATACATATTATACAAAACTTACATAAGTTCACATTCACCTCATACAAACTAAGTTAGTACTATTCCTGTAAGTCAATGTACTAATTACCGTCGACGTTCGTCGACATAAAGGAATAGTACTAATTTAGTTTTTATGAGGGGAATGTGAACTTGTGTAAGTTTTTTGTAGTGTGTAATATTACAAAAACCGCACCCTAAAATTTTACGTTTCCCTAAACTAAAATAGTACTAATCCTATAAGTCGACGTACAGCAATAAAGAAGACTAAATGGACTTACATTTCGCATCCAAGGTGCGGAGACGTACAAGTACGACGGGCTGTGTTGGGTGCACTTCCAGGACGTGTCGCAGGACCTCCTCACGACCGACTGTGGCGCCGGAGACGTTGTCTACGTTCGAAAGTGTAAGTTAAATTTACACTCGTTTGCTTGTGCACAATATTTTGAAGTTCAAATGAGGCAAACTCACATTGTTTAATTAGGATTAAAATGTTCAAGGCGTTGTTCTAAATAGTGGAATTGATTAGGTACGTGGATAAACGAAAACGGAGCAAGCCTTTGCAAGGTGTTGCTTCCATAAATATATTTTTTGAACATAATCTATGCAGAATACAGTGCAATTCTATTGTACTCTTGCATTTGCTTCAAAATACAACCCAACAATAGTTTTGGATACCAAACGGCATGTGGAGTCGAAGTGAAAGATGTTAAACAAGAATGGTAAAAGCATAGATAATAAGGTTTATGATACACAGTACCGTCTTATCATGTTTTGTTGACGCATTTTAAAACTGTTGCCGATAGTCTGTGAGCTTGATAGCAGACAGTTAGGTCTTCTTAATATGATTACAATTTAAGCAGTGTTGACTCATAAACTTTTATATCTTTTGAAAGATCCGTAAAACTGCACAACAACAGGGCAAATCAGAAATTCAATCTCGACACAATATGGCGTAAGACAGATTAGACTCCATAGATTCTGACGCTCAGTTTCCTTATTCTAAACTAAGCAATCTCACTCTAAACTCAGATCTATCTCACAACTTTTAAGCCTCACATTACTGCATGAACATTCCAGTAAATTGTGGGCATTACGCAAAACGACAAAGACGGTCAATTGCATCCACCGAAGGGTGAAGATTTTCGCAGGACTGAGCCTGCACTCAATTTAGAGCCTGAGATGTGCATTGGGCCAGATGTCTCTAAATGAAACATAGAGGCTTCAAAAAAACACTAAGGAGTGAAAAAGCATAGTTAAGAAATGATTCTCACTAACACATAAGCTAACACATTGAATCCTTGGTTTCAATCGCGTTGGATTTGCTAACACAACGCTTAACTACGTTGAGGTTGATGTAAAAGCTTGGTACATGAATGGCTCATGTTTAGATAAATATTGAAGTTTAGCCTTTTGCAGAATTTCATAATGAATAAAAAAGCAAGGACAGTAACTCTCATATTAGCCATTATTTTTAATCAAACAAGAGAATTAAAAACCAAACGTTTCGACCTCTAAGGTCATCTTCAGCATCTGAAAAAATTGTTCAATAACATAAGTACATTTAAAAAAAACAATTTGAAAATTAAGAAGCTATTTGTAATGGATAGGAGGATTGCGTGTCGTTTAAAACTGGCTTGTCTTGCATGATAAAAAGCGATTCTAGAACACGGAGATCAATTTGACTAGATGCGGTAGCAACAATTTTAAAAATCGTCTAAGCGAACTGGGAGGTCGCACTTCTCTGCGTGAGAGCGGACAGCAGAGTGAGGAGGAGTTTTTAAAGGTAAGTTCGTTCGATAGCTCCGTCCGGCAGGCTCTGCTACACGAACACGAAGGGATCTCGAAGATTGCCCGACGTATTCAGACGCACCTTGTGCGCAACTGTACTTGTAAACAATGGAAGAGAGCATAGCCTTAGGGAGCTTATCTTTATAGTTGAAAAAATACTGTATTTTGTATTTATTCAGTAAGATGGCTCTGAAATCAATGTTCACAAAAAATGAGCTCTTTCTTCAACTTTTCCGATTGGTTGCCGAAAAATGGTAAAACAAAATAAATTGCTTTTTAGGAGCAGTTCTCAACGGAGTCCTCTTATAAAATTGACCATCGAGGAACTTTCGAATTGAATGTTCGACAAGCCTGGATGGAAAGCCGTTATTACAAAAATATTTCGTCAAATATTCTATTTCATTATGAAAGGTAGCAAAAGTTGAACGCACGCTAAAAGCTCTATGTAGAAGAATCTTAATGCTATTATGTTTAAAACGGAAACAACAAAAGCTGAAAAAACTCAAACCTAAGCCAGTAAATGTCTTCTTACGAAACACAAATGTTTGAAATTTCCCTTCCCTGCGCGTTATCAGAGTGTCCAAAAATGGGAGACAGCCATTTGTTTC
The DNA here is from genome assembly GCA_014220935.1 of Platorchestia sp. MABIK. Classification (NCBI taxonomy): domain Eukaryota; kingdom Metazoa; phylum Arthropoda; class Malacostraca; order Amphipoda; family Talitridae; genus Platorchestia; species Platorchestia sp. MABIK. Next base: position 67,075 of record JACJUY010003822.1, on the reverse strand, counting down.
AACCTCCATCGTAAATTTATATTAGCATGTGTTGAATTCAGGTAATTCAAGAATAGGTTACAATGCGAACCACTGCGGAAAAACAAAAAAGTGTCATCAATGTATCTCTTGTAAAAAAAACAGGTCTAAAATTGTCAGGACATGACTCAAGCCACTGTTGCTCGTAGTGACACATAAAAATATTTGCAAAGGTTGGCTCCAGATGAAGATCCATACCAAGCCCATCTAGTTGTTGATAAAAAACTCCATCGAAAACAAAAAACGAATTAAGAACAGGATGTTGCTACAGAGTTTTGAATAATTCCCTGGTTAGGCCAAGAACTAATTGGGACTTTGCGAATAGATAGTTTAGATATATTTCTATAGTTTCGTGCAGCGGTATATTTTTAAATTAGGAGTCTGCATCAAACGAGGCCATAAAAATATTATCGGCATCGCCAACAGAAACGACATCATCAATAAAAGATTTAGAGTTTTGAACAGTGTAAGAATTAGTCGTGAATGGAGATAAGATAGAAACTAAAAATTTAGCAAGACTGAAGCTAGGGGTGCGGTATGCTGCAAAGATGGGTCTGAACGGAAAATTTCCGTGAAAGTTAGTCTTTTGAATTTTCGGCAAGCCGTATAAAACCCCCGGGCCAGAACCAGAAACAAATAAACTCATGTATAGTTCATCAGAAATTTTACCAGAAGATTTTAGATTACGTAGGAAGTTATTGATTTTATCTTCAATGCGTCGAGTAAATTTTTAAATCGGATCGGATGTAATACGGAATTTAGACGAGTCTGTGATTATATTATTCATACTACACATATATTTCTCACGATCAACTAGTACAATGCCCCTACCCTTATCCGGACGAGAGATTATAATGCTTTTATTAGAGGCCAATTGTTTCAGTAGAGCAACATCGTTCTTACTAAATATAGCTGAGAATATTTTGTACGGTTTGAAGTTGAAATAATACTTGAGGGCAATATTTTTTATAACTTGTAGTATAGTAGCAAATTCAGGAGATTCAATAAATTTCAAGCTAAAAACTAGTTTCTCAAAACATAAAAAGAAATTCCCATAGTCTAATGTATAGGAAGAAAGGCAAAAATCCAAACCATAAGCTAATGAACAAGTGACACGGTTGGAGAGAGTTATTGAGCTGAAGTTGATGACGACTTTACTGGGATCACATGGCTGGGTATCATTGAGGATGCCGAGGGTTTTGAGCTTCTTCTTGTGGGTCGCTTCTTTAGTAGTCTTGAAAGTGTTGATCGACTGGCGGACATGATGCGAAAAGAGGAAAAAGGCGAAGTATGGCAGGGCGGTGCGTAGAGAATGCTCCAATGTTCAAATTTCATCGGTCAATTTGGACACAGAACGTTTTTTAAGTGAAATTTCGTTGACAAGAAGTTTCAGTTGCCATGATTTATTGAAGTGAGCCGACATCAACGAGTTCTTGTATAGTTTAAAAACGTAAGAACTTCAGAACAGTGTCGTAGATCTTGCATGTTTCCAAGAATTTGATGTCCAACTGAACTATAGAGAGTTTCAATGAAGAATTTTCAAATATTTATGCAAATATTTTTACGTGTCACTACGAGCAACAGTGGCTTGAGTCATGTCCTGACAATTTTAGACCTGTTTTTTACAAGAGATACATTGATGACACTCTTTTGTTTTTCCGCAGTGGTTCGCATTGTAACCTATTCTTGAATTACCTGAATTCAACACATGCTAATATTAAATTTACGATGGAGGTTGAAACAAATGGCTGTCTCCCATTTTTGGACACTCTGATAACGCGCAGGGAAGGGAAATTTCAAACATCTGTGTTTCGTAAGAAGACATTTACTGGCTTAGGTATGAGTTTTTTCAGCTTTTGTTGTTTCCGTTTTAAACATGATAGCATTAAGACTCTTCTACACAGAGCTTTTAGCGTGTGTTCAACTTTTGCTACCTTTCATAATGAAATTGAATATTTGACGAAATGTTTTTGTAATAACAGCTTTCCATCCAGGCTTGTCGAACATACAATTAGAAAGTTTTTCGATGATCAATTTTATAAGAGAACTCCGTTGATTACTGCTCCTAAAAAGCAATCTTATTTTGTTATACTATTTTTCGGCAATCAATCGGAAAAGTTGAAGAAAGAGCTTATTTCTGAATTCTCAAAACATTTTGTGAACATTGATTTCAGAGCCATCTTACTGAACACATACATAATACAGTCTTTTTCAACTATAAAGATAGCTCCCTGTTAGATATATATATGCTTCTTAGATTTGTTAGGCTGTCCTGTTCGGCGCCAATTGTTAGATAATTCTTTAGGCTGGTCCTTCTTGGGAGCCAGTGATAGATTATTTAGGTGAGCGAGTCCTGTTCGGCCCGATTTGATGATTCTTTAGGCTGGTCCTTCTTGGGAGCCAGGAATAGATTATTTAGGTGGGCGAGTCCTGTTCGGCCCGACTTGATAATTCTTTAGGCTGGTCCTTTTTGGGAGCCAGTTTTCTTCTCAGGGAAGATAGTACGCGGTTTATTTCCAGAGTTTATTGGCAGGAAACAGGAGGATTTCAATAGCAGATAAGGAGGCTCCGAAGTTCCAGAGAGCGGACCGTTTCTTTAGTCGCTCTCAGTCTGTAGCAGATAAGGAGGTTCCGAAATTTCAGAGAGCGGATCGTTTCTTTCAGTCGCTCTCCCGAATTTCGGACAAGCCGGATTCAAGGGGGTTTTGTGAGTATCTAGGATACTTGAATTAAATTTTGACGAACATTATTTACATAGATACGAGAATATCCATACTGGCGTGGGGCCTAACACTCCCTAAGGCTATGCTCTCTTCCACTGTTTACAAGTACAGTTGCGCACAATGTGCGTCTGAATACGTCGGGCAATCTTCGAGATCCCTTCGTGTTCGTGTAGCAGAGCCTGCCGGACGGAGCCATCGAACGAACTTGTCTTTAAAAACTCCTCCTCACTCTGCTGTCCGCTCTCACGCAGAGAAGTGCGACCTCCCAGTTCGCTTAGACGATTTTAAAATTGTTGCTATCGAATCTAGTCAAATCGATCTCCGTATTCTAGAATCGCATTTTGTCATGAAAGTCAAGCCAGTTTTAAACGACACGCAATCCTCCTATCCATTACAAATAGCTTCTTAATTTAAAATTTTATTTTTTTTAAATGTACTTATGTTATTGAACAAGTTTTTCAGATGCTGAAGATGACCTTAGAGGTCGAAACGTTCGGTTTTTAATTCTCTTGTTTGATTAAAAATTATGGCTAATATGAGAGTTACTGTCCTTGCTTTTTTTCACTTATTATGGCTCATGTTTAGGTGAGACATATCCTTAGGCACTGAGAACACACACGGTTGTAAATACACATGGCTAAGTGCCACACCCTACAGAACAGGTAAACATTTCTCATTTATAGCCTTGTAGATAAAACATATAAACCGTTCATAGAAAATTTAAATCTATATATCTTAATACTCGCTTTTATGAAAGAAAAACGGTTTATTTCTGATGAATTTGACACGAAAATATGCATCAGGCTCATTTTCTAAACAAAGAAAATGAAAAGGTTTTCCTCAAAATCCGGATACTTTTTATGCTATATTCACGCCAATACCAAACACTCATTGAAATACACAACATATTCACATTCTCTACAAGAAAACCAAGTAAAACCCACATGTCCATTGATATTACGAATTTATATCCCATATACATTATCAATGTAAGAACCCATGGAAATTCATGTTTTATTAATGTGTTTCCTAGCCTGCAGTCCCGGCGAATTTCAGTGCAATGACGGGGTGTGCTTGGCGGACACCGCCAGATGCGACGATACCGTAGATTGTGCGGAGGGAGAGGACGAGCTGGATTGCGGTGAGAGGGCCCATAGTTGCCTGTTACCCAGCTGGTCAGTAACTTTATTACTTCGCTCCCAAGCAGTTTCTAGGTTACCTGGTTGCCTAGATTAAAAGTTGCCTAGTTAACTAGTTGTCCAGTTGCCTTATCTAGTTGTCTGCCTAAATAATGACGAAGTCGTTCATTTGCCAAGTTGACTAGTTTTCTGATTACTTAGTTGCCTTATTATTTTATTAACTAATGATATAGGTAATCAATTATTTTGTTACAGAGATGCCCTATGTTTTAGTTACTAAAGTAATGATGAATAATTAACTTATTATCCAGTGCAATGGGTTGTTAATTTACTATTTCAAAAATATTTTGATTCAATAATCCTCCATATTTCTTACCATTCATTTGAGCAACTCATCGTTCCCGACATTTTTTTGTCTCTCACACATTACTTGTTATGATATATAAATCAAACACATATTATGCATTTTTCTTCATATATTTATTACATTACTATATTTTGTAGTCAACGCAATTATGCATTTTATTTTACTTGTTACATTTTAATTTAAACTTAATTTTTTATATACTATTTGTGAAACTTTATTGAATTGCAGGTGCAAACAGTTTTCAGTGAAAGTGAAAAGAACATAAAATAGTTATAGAAAAAAATTAATTAATTCGTGTTTTTACGGAAAAATTACGGTTTACGTACACAAATGATGTCAATTTGCTTCATAATTAAAAATCTCACTTAAATTTATTTTTAAAAGCTCGTTAAAATTGGTTTATTTTCGATTTTTCATCAATTTTTCTGGATTTTAAACATTCCTTACCGATTTTTCTCAACATTTAACATTTTTGCCGATTTTTATTTAAACTGAATAGGGTTACTTTTATTTTCTACCTTTTTACGCTTTCATTAAATTGAAGCATTTTTTCAAACTCTTCTGTCAAATTCGGCAGCATTTTCTTCGCTTATTTTCCTGTTTCAACACATTCTTCACAAATTCTTCTCGAAACAAGAAAGTTCTTTCCTGAACCTAAGTCACATATTTAAACCCATTTTTAATTAGATTTTGAGACCAAGTGTCTCAAACTTTGACGAAATTAGTATCAAATTCCATCAAGTTTCAGCACATTTGAAGAGAAGGTTGAATTTCGTTCAAATTTTCACCCCCTTCTTTTCAAATATTTACCCTCCATCCTTAAAAGTATTCACACATTTTTTACCAAAATGATCTCAAATTTCATCGCAGTTTTCCCCCCATTTCTCCCAGATAACATTTTCGGAGGCGAAAGAATACCGTACGGCGAATATTTCGGTTGCTTCTACAGCTCTCGCACGGGCATGACCTTCGGCGGTGGGTAAAAATTGTTTAAAATTCGAATAGACATCAACATTTTTTGTTGCGTAGATTTAAAAAATCCTACAGGTTATTATTTCATTCCATCGTGAATTTTTTTACACAAGATTTGAAAATCATAGTTTAGTTTGGGAACATCATTTTTAACATAAGGTATATTGGGATATAGCATATGGTGCATTGAAAGATAAATTACAAATCTGAACGGGTCAGTTGTTTTTGACTCGCAACTTGATGAGGAATTTAAAAACGAGGAAAATTCCAAGGAGCTTGATCATATTTGATAGGAATATGTTTCAGAGTCCAGCTCTATCATCAGTTCGTAAAAGGACGAATCATTATGTCTGAATTAAAAGAAAAACAAAATGTTGGATACTGTAATTAAAGAATATCACGACAACAAAAATCAAAATAAAACATGTGCCAGAAAAAATTAAATGGACAAGATTGCTGCCTAGATACAATTTGCAATGGGTAGGAGCTGTCAGTATTGTTGAGGGCCGGTTTTCGTTTAAAAGTATGTAACGACTCTAAAATTCTAAGGTCACATTCAATTGAAGCCGAATCTAAGATTTTAAAGTCAGCAGAGACATCGGTACGTTGCATTTTTCTGCGAGATTGCGTACTGCGGAGTGTGAGGGGTGTGCTAATTGGTTCCCCGTGCGGAAGCTTCTACCGCGATGTTCGGCCATTCTGATAAAAAAATTTCGTGGCGTCATGCCGACGTACGATGATGTGCAATGCACACAACTGTAAGAATAAATCAGAGAGGCTTGCATCTCCATCAGAAGCGTATCCTTGTACCAGAAAAAAGAGGCAACCTCAAAATTATTAACAAGAGCTAAGCGTAACTGAAAATTTTGAGAGTGTTTTTCACACAATAGTTTCAAATCGTATGATAATTTATTAATTTATTTATTTTGTCTAACGGGCGTAAAAATTAATTGTTTTCAAACTCTAATCAATATTGGTTACCAAATATGTTCAACCTTCAAAAAGGCTCATTGTGAATTCGAATTTTTGCCAGCATATTTTACAACAAACGCTTTTCCTTTGGGTGTCGTCAATTCACAATTTAAAAAATATCTCTCAAAACAATACGCATCGCAGACTATTGAAGAAAATAATAAAAGTCATCTATATTGCTCTTTCCCGTGTTTTAGAGCGCCTTCTGAAAAACAATCATACGAGTTGAATTCTGCTAATTCTATGCCTAATAAAACGTTAGGCATATGGTTACATAAATAATTACATGAATGAATAACTAAATTAAAACATTTTTCTTGCGCAAATTCTCCTATCTTATTACAATGGGCCAGGTGTCTATACAGTTTCTTAGTTGGTTGGAACGTCTATTTCTCACGCTCATAAATCTTTGACCGGAACGTTAATTTTCAAAAATACTATTAATTACAGTAAATAAGGGCATAATCCAATTGAGTTTTCATAAGTGCTTTGAACAATTGACTTTAAATTGGAATTAATTAATGAACTTGAGCTTTTCTAACTGTGCTCAAAGTGTAAAAGATGCTTCATGATACGAAGAATATTTTACTCGCGTTTTATTTTAGGATGGATTAATTTGTTTGTCATTCACAAATAGAAAATATATTTAAGGATAATCTCGAATCCTATGATTTTTGACGGGTCGTGTACTCGTGTTTCACATCACATAACAACATTCAACACCGTGCTCTCAGTAATAACATAGGGCAAC
>JACJUY010003822.1:39028-59919 GCA_014220935.1 Platorchestia sp. MABIK | reverse complement strand
ATTCAACACCCTGCTCTCAGGAATAACATAGGGCAACATTCAACACCCTGCTGTCAGTAATAACATAGGGCAACATTCAACACCCAGCTCTCAGTAATAACACAGGGCAACATTCAATATTCCCGCACTCCACATCATGGATACAATCTGTTATGAATGTCCATTACATGAAGAATATTTTTCAAATATTAGTTACAGAAGCACTTGACTCTACGCTCGGGGGGTGAAGCAATAGATAAATTAATGTTTAGCTATTACCTTCATAATAATAAATAGTTTACCTTTTCATTCCTGCAGTGATGCAATAAATAAATGTGTGCTTATATACCCCCTTAAACGCTCCACAGAGACCTCTGAACGGCTGGTGGAAGAGCATCTTCCATCAGAGAAGGCGAAGTGTTGTCCGTTCTTGAAGGCCGGATATTGTTTTTACGTCGACGACATAGCAACGCAAGACATCAATTTTTGTGAGGCCGTTGCCCGATGTGAAGCTTTAGGCTTCTCGATGTTTTCCATAGAAGTTTTTCAGACACCCATCATGGCTCCTTACCTCAATACTCTCCTTGCCAGTGGTGATGGTGAGTCTAAGAATGGTAGTAGATCAATGAAGGAATTGTATTTGTGAGTCGTGGTACGGCGGTGGAGGAAATCTGGAACGGTGATGGAGGATTTGAGGAATGATTATGAGGGAATTTAGGGGATAGTAGAGAGGTGGAGGGGGATGTAGGGAAAATGGTAGTGGTTAGAGGTGTTGTGCCAAAAAAGCAAACGTCTGTTGGTTTGAGCGTAGTCAGGTTTCGTACTATTTGTTTAGTGTGAGTATAATGCATCTGTTATAATTTATTATCGGTGTTGTCTTATATTATCTATGTTATGGTAGAAATTGTTATTAGGGTATCATGCATGTTTATGATTCGATAACTTTTAGTAATTACCTGTTCTGACATTCGTCATTTATTAGAAACTATGATGAACAAATAATTTCTGTGATTCATATACGTAATTATGAGATCTTTTCCAGGTGAGCCCCGCCACTAATGCAACACATAAGTTCACCCACTTGTAACTTTCAAAAAAATGCACCTATTGACTTCAAATTACTCTCAAACGAAAGATTAAAACATTCTTTCGTTTGAGAGTTATTCAAAGTCGAAAGCTGCATTATTTTGAAAGGTACAAGTGGGTGAACTTATGTGTTGTATTAGTGGCGGGGCTAATCCGGAAAAGAAACTAATTACCTAGCCAAATATGAGATTTAATTGTGGAAAATTGATCCTAAAACTTTTTTAGAAGTGCAATTTTTTGAGAATCTGTAGAATGAAATGAGAAAAAAAACAATGTATAAGGGAACTTTCCTTTAATTGCAAACGTTTCGGAATCTGTGATTCCATTATCAGTGCTGTAAAGCAAAGAACAAAAGGAAAATGAACAAATTTCAAAAATACCTATTAGAAACTAATGAGAATATACATACATCGAAAAATAGCAGCGCCTAACTATTAAAAATCTGAATTTTCTTAAACATTCGAAGCTATACATACACATGCACCCGAATTCAGCATTTAACGAAACACACAATAACATCTACACAGAGAAACAGAACTATAAACATACACATCCGAACACCCTTCAATTCACGCAGTTTGGGCAATGTTTAATTTCATTGCACTTTAGTTATGATTTGAACAAAGTCTATGGGTAAAATGAACATGGATTCCAAAATTCTGAGGTCAAATTTATCTGCAGCTCCGCAAAGCGTACAGTTATTAGAACTTTTGGCTGTGTTGGCTGTGACGAATCAATTGCTGGAGTGTTGTACTTCCGACTTAAGACTGAAGGCAGCAATCACATTTATTCAAGTAGATACAACCATTTCTCAGGAACTTTTCCAAACGCTCTTTCCTATTAGAAAAGGAACCTATTTTATTACTATTTCTATAAGGTAGCACGTCAATGGAAGTAAAATTAGTGTGTATCAGGGATAAAAGTACCTTCCTCTTCTTCTTGTTCAGATAGACCAAGAAAGGGAGCTCAACGAACACTTTCTGCTTTGGTGCAGTCAGAATATTATTGTAGAAGGGGGTAAAAGTTTTTTATAAAGAAATTTAACCTGATTTTTAACAAAAGAGAGAAGGTTAGGTTTCAATTCGTATTTTGCTTTTTATATTTATTTTTTATATAATAATTAATTTTTATATAAATTCAAATTTTGTATTTTTACTAAATAAAAGTAAATATAAATATTAACTTTCATTTCGTTATCATGCGACAAGTGAAGTGTTGCTATTATTTGGCTTACCCTATACTAACAATTTCTGGATGGCTTATTATTTACAGCCTTTAATATATGTTCAAATTACAATTTACTTCAGAATGAATTCTCTTTTTCGTGCAATATTTTCAAGAATTATGGTTTTCCTGTTGGTTTTGTTCAATCTTTGATAAAAGGTTTTTTAATTCCAAATATAGCTCACCCGCCAATCTCGTCGATAGTACATGAAAGAGATTATACTTGCATTTTTTTATACTTTGAGTCTAAATCTGAACAAATGAGAACAGAGCTTGTCAAAATACTTCACTCATATTCACCTGATGTTGATTTCAGAATTATTCTTACAAACAAATTTACTACAGGTTTGTTTTCAACTACAGAGATAAATTACCTTCCAGCATGCGCCGCTCCCTTGTGTATGAATTTCGTTGTGCACAATGTGCATCTAGTTATGTAGGCTCGACCTGCAGAACTTTGGGCGTCAGAGTAGCGGAGCATGCTGGACGTAGTAGCCGGACTGAAGGGATTCTTGCCCACTCTTCGGTGCGTCTCCATGGTGAACAGTGTGGCTCAAGTGTGCAGTGCAGTAATTTGAGCATCATAGCTTCAGCCAGCCATCAGAATGATATAAGAATTTTAGAGCCCATTCACATTTTTAAACTTAGGCCGCCTTTTAATGAAACTAATAGTGCCCACCCTTTGTACATAGTTTCCTTTTGATTTTAGAACTAGTATTTCTTTAATTCTGTGTTTATTTCCCGTGTATTTTTATCTATTCAGCTCTGTTTTGTCCTTTGCAGACAAACTTGTACTGATGATGAGCCCGGTGCTCGAAACGTTTACCTTTTAATATCTGACAGCAATAACTTATTTTAGCAATGTTGACTTTGAGAGTAGCATCCTTGGTGTTTTTATTTATGATTCGTCTGCGGAAGAATGCAGTTCATGATGTTCTTCAATATTTAATTGAATTTTAAAATATCTTAACATAAGGCTCCTTAGTTGACATACACACATGAGTCTCGAAATATTCGAGTTAATTTCAAAAGGCACAAATAAACAACATTTCATTCATGTCACGCAATTCATCTGTCGCCTAAATCCTCCTGTTACCTAAATCCGTCACATAAATCCAACTGTTAACTTGATTCATCAAATTTAGTTCATCAAACTGTGACCCAAACGCACCAAAATGTCACCTAAATCCATTTAAGTACCACATTAATCCAAGTGTCCAATAAATCCATGTAATCGCATCTAAACCAAAGAGTCTAAAAACACCATCAGGCGGCCAGCCAAATTCATTCAAGTGTCACCTAAGTCTCGGTGTTGAATGAATACATCTATGTAACGCCTAAATACATCTCAGTAGCACCTAAATGCTCGTGCCACTTAAATACTCGTACATCTAAGTACCATCTAAATACATCGAAAAGTCACCTAAATCCATCGAGGAGTCACCTAAATCTATCAATGGGCTTCCTAAATCAAAGTGTCACCTAAATGCATCGAAGTGTCACCTAACGCTTCCTGTTCATTACAGTTCCACAAAAGTTTCCCGTGAACTACGTACGGGACGAGCAGGGCGTTTGGAAATGGCTGCCGTCTGGAGCGATTGAACCGTCACTAAGTCTCGAGCCGGATCCAACCGTTGACCAGAACTGCGTAATTGAGGACTTTAGTGGGGCTGCAAGCGAGCCTGCGAATTGTGAAGATGCTGTGGGACACAATTCTGTGTGTATTGCGATGGGCACTCAGCTTCCTCAGTGTGCATAGTAGGATGGTTAGGGTTAGGTTTTGGGATGCGAGTTAGGTTTATGGCCTGGGAGGATGAGTATAGTAATGCTTGGAGAGGAAAGTAGGGTTACGGTTCGGGGTGAGGGTAACAGTGTTGCTAGACGAGGATGGTACGAGTTATTATTTAAGGACAGTTATAGTGATGCTTGGGAAGGAGCGTTAGGGTAATGGCTTAGGAGGAGGGTTACAGTGATGCTTTAGCAGCATAAGTAGGGATTTGGTGTGGGGAGGAAGGTTAGGATTATGGGATAGAAGGTTAAGATTATGGTATGAGGGGTTAAATAAAGTGATGCTTCGGGAGGAAGGTTGAAATTTTGGTACGGGAGGATGAATATGATGATACCTGAGTTGGTAATTTGCGTTATGTTAAAATAAGGAAATTCTGAGGGAAAATGATCACGATGTTGACTAAGGAGAAGGATTAAGATTCATGATTTAACTTGAAATGTGTTTGTTTGATTTCTCACGTTTTGCGTGTCATAATAGGGTTTTTTCTTCCAAGTCCTATACGCAAGATGAAGGAAATGGTTAACTACACCTATTTTAATGCCAGCTATGTTGCATGTTCGACGTTTGTTTTCTACTTCACCACCATCGGCGCCGTAAACAGGATACCTGGACAGTACATATTTTTAACACAGTTTTCACGCCTCAATCATAGCTCCAACTTTAGCTGCTTCGGTGAACGAAATAATTAGGCTCACGAACCGAAATAAATTTCGCTTAGGTACACTAATCAAATAGGCTTAGGTACACGAATTTATAAGGTTTAGATGCATGAATCAAATACACGAATTAACAACGCATGGGCCCCAGAACTAAACGAGCATAGATAGACAAATTTATTTAGAGCTTAGGTAATCGAAGTGATTCAGCATAGGTACATGAATTATTCAAGTTTGAGAACACGAATACATTAAAATTAGATGCACCAATTAGTAATACTTAGATAAACGAATAGAATTAGATTAACACGAATTACAGCTGCCCGATTTATTTCATTTCAGATTTATTTAATTTAAACAGATTCAATTCAACAGATACATTTTAACAGATTGATTTGAAAAGTTTTTGAATTTGAGTTCAATTTTAACAAATTTATTATGAACTGAGATAAACTGAGCAAATGCGATTTCAATTCATCTAACTGTCTTGTTTTAAATTATTACACAAAACCGATGGAATCTCGTGTAAGACTTTACTTCTATTGAGAATTTTATATATAATTATTTGAATTTTATTTAGAAATAATTGAAAAAGATCAACGAATGTGATTGAATTTAGAAAAAAGCATTTAATATGTTAGATTTTTCAACTGTGAATAGTTATTCAATTTGGTTCCCGAAAAGTTGACTTGCAACTGAAAAAGCTAATTATTAAATTGGGGTGAATTTGGGCTAAAATTGTGAAATATCAAAATCTGAAATTATTTAAAATTGTGTAATTTAGGGTATGCTTTATTTATGTGTACTGTTGTTTGTTTTTGTGTGAATTGGAGAGAATCGTTTCGCTAACGAAATAAAATAAACTTGGAATTATTGTGCACTCCGTAATTTGGGAATTCACCAGTAAATGTTTCACGAAAATGTCGCTTTTGTGTTTTTTTTATCCATTCAGAGATGGAATCCATCATCTACTTCATTGTACACAACAACATTTGCTTACAATTGCAATGATGTTTAGGAACCAACTCAAAAAAGAGAGCATGTAATACAAGTCCACTGAATAGAAGGGTCTCCCTATGCAATTTGCGTTGTCCGTTTTCTACATCATCAGAGGAGCTGCTTGCTCCCGAAAATGTTCGCTAGAGTTACTCTACGAGCTTAAAAGAGACCCATCTTTTGAAAACCAGTTATATTTATTCATACTATAAACATCTTATTAATCAAATAATAATTCTCCTCGTCCCTTTCTTAGTTACTTCCTTAGTTCGTTAGCCCGTCCGTTACGCATTCAGCCATTAGATGTAAGCAAATAAAGGGAACGAAAGACCAATGCGGTATTTATGCTATAGCTTGATCATAAACTTAGACTATTAAAGATTACATCCCAACGTCAGGGATACGGTAGGATACGTAGTGATGTAATCGAATTTAGGATTTGTAACTATTGTTTAGGATAGGTTAGACTAGGATACTAAAACATTTTATTCAATTTGGTCAAGTTAAGATAGGATAGTCTAGAATAGCTGAGGCTGAGATAGGTTTTGTTAGGTTAGCATGGGTTAGGTTACGATAAGTTCAGTTAGAATACGTTATCTTATGTTAGGATATCTTGTGTTGGGTTACGATAGGTAAATTTACTTGTACCCACAGCAAACTACAGTGAACACTTCGTCAGTTCATCGAGAATCGAGAATTTGCGATGGATCACTCGTTCTTCTTCGTCACTTACTGCAGCGTCTAACGCCAGACCAACGCATCAGTGAAAAACCTTTGCAATCCAGCACATTTTACTACACACTTTTCTCTTTTTGCCAGCAGCCGATGCTCTAATTCCAGATCCAAAGTTTTAATGAACCGATGTGCTGAACTCGTAGTGACTGCCATCCAAGAAACAAGACATCTCATGGGGTTCTCACTACGGACTGCATCTGAGCCGTCTGTAATGCTGCGTTATAAAATAGAAAAATTATTTATACGAACTATCATGTTACTCTATACTCTATAGAGTAAATCTATATTTTCATCTTAGAATTTTCGATCACTGTTTATGACGAATGACGAAATTCCTCATCAACATCTCATGAGCATGTGCAGAGGATCCAGCCGCTTTTGATCGTGTGAATTTGTTGGTGTTGCATTATTGTCACGAGATCATTTTTATTAGATTCAACCGTCTAGCCTTGATCGCTGTGGAGTAAGTAAGTTTAATACTGGTTGCAAACTCCGTAGAGTTTTCAATATTTAGTGCAATTAGATAGTTGAATACTGGTCGCAAACTCCGTAGAGTTTTGCAACTATTTCGTGGGGGTGCATTTTGAATTTTGCTGTAGTTCGTCTAGCTACGATGACATATTCTCTATAAGCGGCAAACTTATATCAGCGAAATTTTTAAAAAGAAAAGTTCAACAATGATATTGCGAAAAGAATCCTAGTAATTCAAATAGCAACATTTATTTATTAATATATAAAGCCGTATTGCGTTTCTAAAAAAATTAGTAGTGGCGTTTCCATTATTGTTGAAGTAGATGCTATCGAGAACAAACTGATTTACTCACTCTTAATTTTTTGCTCACGACAATTTTAGAGGCAGAAAAATCTCTAAAATATGCTGACAATTATGTCACAGATTTTTTCAAATTAAATTCTTCGTCAAAAACACACATCAACCAAGCAAGTAAAAATTGTGCATTATTGTTTAATTTATTATTAGGAAAGAAGTTTTCGAAAAAATTTGCTTCATTCCTTTCATCGCGATAGGTTACATTTTCTTAACAATAGATTAAATTTTCACGCAATATTTTTGACTTGGTAAACAGAAGTGAGGTGATGTTAGGATGTTTAAGCCATTCGAATGGTATCTATGATACTAACCAAGCAGGCAGATCCTCATTGTAACAACAGAAAAAGACTCATGCACGTCCCATGCCGCCAACTCCGACTCAAGTACAAACAAGGTTGAAGCTGCGACTTGCGCAAGCCTGCTTCCCCACCACGGTAGAGGAAACAAGGTAGGTTCAAACCAGTCTTTTTTTTGTTGACGGTATGGTTTTACTGACGTCACGGCAACGAACCAATAGCAGCGCTCATGTTGCATCTGGTAGCACTGCTACACTCAAATCTGGCTCCACTATTGGCCCAACGTCAAGGTGTTTCGGTGACGTCATAAAGTTTGTTTGAAATAAAGCCTTTCTATTGGCTAGCCGAACAAGAGGAGGTGTATTTCCCCAAGAAATGACCCTACCTTGTTTCCTCTACCGTGGCCACCGCTCAGAGACGAGGAAGTAGTGTCGCAACACAAACAGTCTCGCTGTTTGGGGCACTACATTTAATTTCATTTTTAATTTTAATGCTTATTTTTTAGTTTAAATTACCATTTTAAGCCGTTCATGAACGATGCTGTGTGAAAACATTCTGTCGAGTATGGGAAAAGTTCATGAGTTTATTAGGAGTTAACACGAGTTTAAGGATTAGGTAACATTCTCTATACGTATCTTGTAACAGTTGGTATGCCAATTCTAATGCGGGTAAAAAATTCGTACGCTGAATTTTTGCATACTTTATTTATCTTGCAATGTTTTCTTTAAGGTTTCATTCATTTAACACTCTGACTGAGACTCCTAAATATTAAGTTCAATGCCAAACTCAAGTTTAAAATCAATTATAGTTCATTATTTTGAAAATATCAAACATGAATTGGTTATTGTAGTGAACTTTTTTAAAAATCAAACATGAACTGGATCGTGCCTTCATTTAGCTTAGACTAAGTATTTATGAAAATTGAATTTGCGACTACTGGTCGGTCAGCATATTTATGAAAATTACCTCCGTGTACCACCGGTGGCGCACGTTGAAGTCAAAGTGTCAAGTAAAATCGTACATGAAAACATCATAGAAGAGTTCGTGAAGTAGTAAAAACCTATTTTGAGTGCATGAGAATATTACATTTTCCTTTAAATAGAGTTAATAAAGACTTGTGAAAAAACGCCTGTTATCGTTCGGTAAATAAGAATTCTTGAGTTTCATCAAAGAGAAAATTCAAATCAGGATATCTGTACAGTTGCTGATTTGCATATCAGAACGCTGCAGAGAGCAGTAGTGCGCTAGAAACAATATGAGGAACTCAGTTCATCTCGTGCAAATTGTACTAAGAACGTGAATGACATTATGCTCGCTGGTGCGTGATTTTTGAGACTAAACATGAATTACGTTCATGTAAGAATAACATTAAATACTCGGCTGCGTCGTACCTGCATTGTTGGAGCACGTGCAGTATTTTGGCGCAAAACCATCAGTGTCGGTATAGTTTAGTTAAGTTATGTTAGGTTTATTTAGGTTAGATTATTCAACTAACCTAACGTTACCTAACCTATCATCACGTCAGTACCATATTACAGCACATTTACGTGTTCGTTTCTTCACTGCTATTAACGACATTCCGATAGCTTCAAAGTTTAATTACTCGAAAATTACGCATCAGTGAGCAAAATGTTATTCGTGTAAAACGTTCTTAAATGTGTACCTTAAGTGTTTCTTAGGAACTAAATTTCTAAATTCAGTGAGCGCGTTAAAGCAAATATCGACCTATTTAAATTTATATATGATATAATAGTTTGTTTTTTTCAGATTTGTAAGTGTCGGGCTGGACTTTCTTGTGTTATTATCACTACGGGAAAGTCCACCAAAGAAGCGGTTACGTATATGCGCTGAACAGTCAGACAGTCAGGCAGAGGCAGTCAGAGAGTCACCGCCGAGTCTGCGGCGTGTGCCCATAGCACAGCGGTGCTGTGGCCGGTGTCTTGCCCGTTTACTGTACCACCATGTCACGACAATTAACCATCATCACGAGCTGCGTGTCACTACTCCCCCACCCCTTCTCGTGAGAGGCGTAGACCAACTCTAGAACCAATTCTAATTGGACACCTTAGGACCTCAGGGTGGATATATCGTGACGAGACGCAAACCTCGAAAACCGACATTGGCGCCCGAACAGGGACGGAGTGATTATAGAGTGATCGCCAACGGAGACGTCGCCGACAGAGACCTCGCTAAGAGATACGGCGCTAAAGTGATCGCCAACAGGAACGTCGCTGTGATGACCAGGGACGTTGCCAAAACCAACATTGGCGGCCGAGACCTTTGCGCGAGTGAAGGGGGGCGAATGTGAAGTGAAGTCACAGTGCTGTGACATCGAGATTAACCC
This sequence comes from Platorchestia sp. MABIK, assembly GCA_014220935.1. Classification (NCBI taxonomy): domain Eukaryota; kingdom Metazoa; phylum Arthropoda; class Malacostraca; order Amphipoda; family Talitridae; genus Platorchestia; species Platorchestia sp. MABIK. The sequence continues at coordinate 49,985 of JACJUY010003822.1, read as the reverse complement.
ACCACATTCCCGAAATTAACCCGGGAGAACCAAGAAACGAAGAACGCGACCCATTAAGGAAGTTCGATGACAATCCACGGACGCCGCGACTGTCAAGTGTTCATCAGCATCCCAGAAAAGCCGGAGAAAATCGCAAAACCCCACCCCACGGAAGCTGTTCCGTGACGTAACTAGAATATTATCCAGCGTGATGGCGCCGCAGTGATGAAGAAATCGTTCTGCGGGGACGGAGGAATCGTTACACAGAGGCATTGGAATTATGACGCACCCAACAGCAACACTCCAGGACGAATCCAGGACTCCAGGACGAAAGGACGAATCACGTGCGGAAGGTACAACTTCCCGGCACCAGGGCAGCGGTACCCAGGACGAAAAGTGTAATCATCGGACATCCCAACGACACGGCAAGACACGACAGCATGTGTCTTGTGAGATTTGTGAAAACAAATACGAGAACTATTTGAATAGTGTTGTTCGTGTTCGGGTTTTTTATAGATGAGAACTATTTCGTCGTAAGTAACATGTAATTGGGAGACTAGAGTAGCCCAGTATCTCATTTATTAATTTTTTTGAGAAAAGCGGAGCAGGTCGCTGTGAAAAATGTGAACCTAGGAAGAGTGTTGACCGCTTCCGAGTGACGATGGCCACAAATTTCTGGAGTTGGGCGACACGGTAGTACGCGTTCAGCAGCGTGATTCGGTAATGTCTTAACCGGATGACCAGAAGCACCGTTTTCCCGACGATGAGGAATCAATGAATTTTTAGGAAGTGTCCGGACGTGGATACAAAGTTTTAATTTTTTTTCTTCCGCAGTTTGAGATCGCGCTGTAATTAGCGAAAACGAACGAAATGTGAACCCAAAATTGTAATTTAACGAGCAAGAATTGACGGTGTAGAAGCCCGTCTTCGTTAAGATAGAGGCAACGTGATTTCATTCAACTTTAGCGTTGTTTTTTTTTACAATGTTCGTGCTCGCTCGTGCTCGCTCGTTGTTTTTTTTTACAATGTTCGTGCTCGCTGTGGTACAGTGGTGAAGGGATCGGCCTTGCATGTTGGAGGCCTGGGTTCGTATCCCGGCACTGGCGCGGCGATTTTCCCCGTTGGGTATAAGGGAAAGCTCAAGCACAATACCCCACTCAACCCAGGTGTCTGAAATGGGTACCGGCTTCACGGGGGAACCGTCATGGTGTCCTATATATAGTGTTAGTTATAAGACATTTGAAAAACCAATGCTCAAGATCATATGTATCAGGCTTGATTGGAAATAAAGCATCCTTAGATGCCGATGTTTGTTTGTTTTTACACGTGAGTGTTGCCCATTGCGTTTCAGTTTTCAGTATAGTTCGTGTACTGTTTTGTTTCGTCAGTGTAACTCTCTGTTGCGCTGTGGTGAGCTATCTGCCTAGCAGATATCGGTGTTTGCGGCTTCCGGCCCCAGCGATAGTGAGCCGTGAAGCTTGTAAAGTTCGCGCGCGTCACTGTTACTGCTACAGTTACTGTTTTACTGTTAGTTCATTGTTGCGTCGCTAGTTCTGTTCTAAATTTTGTATTGCATTTCGTGTTTTTTTTTTATTTTTTGTCATGTTGTCTAGCACGTGCCAGTTGTTCAATCGTACTTAGTTTCGACGCACCCATTTTTTATATTTTTTTTCCACGTGTATTGTGACGAATATTGATGTATTGTGACGTGTTGACGCATTCGTGTATTGTGAAGCGTGCGAATATTGATTGACGGATCTATCTCTCCTTGAGTGAGAGGGATGGTTTGCGTATCGATATTTAGAGATATTTTGACATTATTTGAGGGTTGTTTGCGTCTCGATACTTAGAGATATTTTGACATTATTTCGGGTCTGTATATAATGCTCTGTACAGTCAGGCAGAGGCAGTCAGAGAGTCACCGCCGAGTCTGCGGAGTGCCCATAGCACAGCGGTGCTGGGGGCGGTGCCTCGCCCGTTTACTGTATCACCATGTCACAACAATAATCCATCATCGCGAACTGCGTATCACTACTCGCCCACCCCTTCTCGTGGGAGGCAGAGACCAACTCTAGAACCAATTCTGATTAAACACCTTAGCACCTCAGGGTTGATATATCGTGACGAGACTCGAAAACCGACATAAGTTATTAAACTCTTCGTCAATATTTGATGGCAAACCAAAGTAGATAAATTACCTCCGCTGACACAACTTTCTATCGAGGTTAAAAGATGGCTCGCTAGATGTGATTTTCATGTTTTTAATGCTGTTTCAGTTTTTGTGAAGTGTAAAGGTTATGTCTTACCTATCATTCATGTACCGTTGCCTTTCTGCCGAATTATTGTAAAAAAACATTTGAATTTAGATAAATAAGATAATGATGTTTCATTTCACGAAACCTCCATTTGGAATTTTTATTTCACCGGTAATTTTGTTGAGACAAATATCAAATGCGTTTTTCTTGTTTTTCTCTTGTCTTTCTCTTGTTTTATTCTTCCACCGACGGGTCTGAACTGATTATGTTTCAATAATTTCATTTTGGAATCTACACACGATTTCAAACAGCATCTAAAGACAAATGTAGACGGTTTAATTTGAACGTAAGAGTAAATTTCCATTACCCTGATAGGAAATTTTAAAAACCATATTCTGTTTATACCCCTTTCAAAAGGTAGCGCATGCTGTTTTTTTATAGGTATTAAAGATGACAATACTTGCCAAGACACGAACTGGTGTTCATCAAAATACTTATGAAAAGATTAACATGTCATAGAAATTCTTTCCTATTTTAGTGTCAATTTGTGCGGGTGTTGCATATTCCTCTCTTCTAAAACAAAAGGTACAATTATGAGGAATATTAGGTGATGTAACTGTGGACATTACTTAACCTGAGATGCAAGCAGATAACCAATAGATAACTTATCGTAATAAAGATTATCTATCATGGTTCTTGAATTTGTTTTCCTCCTTCAGATTCAGTCTACACTTAAGTGTCCCGAGGAGAGGTTGATCACTGCAATAGTTGTGTGGTGCGTGCCATTTCAGGTTTAACTGAATGTTTAAAATCTCCTGGACTTTCCCTTTGAAAGTTTCCCTAAAGGCCTGTGTACACGATCATTGAGTGCGCGCGTGAGCAGTGAAGAGAGGCGCAAGCCCCGCTCACTTGCTCTCGCTTCAGGTGCTTTTGCTACTCAATGACAGTTCGGACTATGCTCGTCTTCATGGCGCTGGCCAGAGCTTGTCAGTGTCATCACAGCCGCACTGTCTTTGAGCAAGTAAATGCGTCTGAAGCGAGAGCAAGTGGGCTGGGCTTGCGCCTCTTTTCACTGCTCACGCGCGCGCTCAATGATCGTGTAAACAGGCCTTGAACAGTTGAGGAATTTAAATTACCTTTCAATCATTTTTGACAAGTGATTCTATTACGTGTCTGTTGTATTTGTGTGCTACTCTCATAGAACATGCACAAAAAATCGTGAGGTAGAGGCCTTGCAATATTGCAATATTGAGGTCCTCGTTAGCAGAGGCGGGAGGTCAAGACGCCGAATTGCACTGGCCGGTCTGGACTGAACAGAAGTAGCTTAACGAAATCAATAACAAAATTTACTAGTATTTCTCATTTCAAAGGTATTCTCAATTTTTAATTTGAAGTCCCTTCTCCCTCAGAGGGATACAACTATTGTATCTTTAGGAATTAGCACTCCTCCCGAAAATGTGTGAGGGCCAGAGCTGAGAGTTAAGTAGGCCTTTTTTTGTCTGAGATGAAATGTTTTTGTTGATGTTAAGGACCTTCTTTTTTTCGGTTGACTGCTGTCCTGTTTTTCAGCACCTACTACTTTCTTCTTCAACTTGTATCTTGTTTCATAATCTTCTCTCTCAAGTTACTGTTTCTATGCCCTTTCTGCATAGGTTCCCAAATCTCTAATCTCCATACTAAATGGTGCCTTCCTCCTTCCTCTCATCGATACGCTCTTTGATGTAGCGGTTAAGGAGGCTTCAACCAGCTTATAATCTAATCTTATAATCTAACCTCTGTTAGCTTCTGAGATTGTTTCTGCTATGGTCAAGGGTCATACCCTAGTATAATAACCACAGTATTGACTGTTTAAAAAAAAACAATGATCTCACGCATGCTGTCAGTTCATAAATAGAATCAAAGAGACAGTACCAAGGTGCAGACGTGGCTAAGTCAGTCGCTGAATTTAATTACACTTTTTGACGACACATTTTTTAACAAGTCGATTTTAAATTTCATGTACGCATGAAATATTTTACTTTCATTCGTCATTTTTGTTTCTTGATATTAAAAGTATATTTTGCGTTGCTTGCGCAGTTATGGATCTTGAACAAGTGCTCTAAAATGAGTGGTTTTTTTATCTCAGATAGTTGTCCCTCTCATTGAAAACCCGCTAATGATGTGTGTTCATATGTATGCTACGTAATAAATTCTGTGTGTACCGGAACCAAAATGGCACTTCTCTTTGCAGGTCCCTTATATAAATAACAGACAGTGGGAAAAAGACCACACCTCGAGGCGAGTCTAGCTTCACTCAAGATGTTCGTACCGTTCCTTTTGCTCGGACTTCTTGCCTTTCTGTGGTGGATTGGAAGCAGAAAACCACCTGGGTATCCACCAGGTAATGTATGCAAGCTTTCCTTTTATATTAACACAGTTCCTGCGAAGTGACCCACCGGTGGTCACTTAGGTGATTTTCATAGTGCTGCTGACCCACCTGCAGTCACTCACTCATTTTTTATAAATACTTAATGAGACCTAAATAAAAGCCTGATCCAGTTAATGTTTGCTATTTTCAAAGTTGATTACCACAATTGACTTTAAATTTGAATTGAATATTGAACTTCAGTTTAACCCATCGCAGTTAACGTGTTACACAAATTCCTGTATATGAAATGAATTCAGTAAAATGATATCAAATCGACAAAAAATGACAGAACCCCACAAATAGTGAATGAAGGCTTCTTGAACGTGTTTTCAAAACGGATATAATCAAGCTTTAGCATCACAGTAATCCTGTGACTCTGGGAGAGATTTTCTTCGCGGCCACCATTTACTTAAAAAATGGGAATATTTTTAATTCTGTAGATTAAACTGTCTTGTTTCTCAGTACTTGCTTATGCGGTAAAAGGAATGTGTAACTGTAAAAAGTGACTGTATGATCTTAGGTGTCAGTTCTCAACGTCGAATAGAAAAGTTAGGTAAAATTGTCAGGCTTTCTGCAGCAAGACCACAGAGTAACATCATAAGTGATAGCTAGTTATAGTCGGTCCAGAATAAAATGAACGTTTTGGGGCAGGGCATGAAATGTTATCCACGCTATCAAATTGCCACTGGGGGTACATTTTCTTCAAATGGTTTTAAGGCCAAAAGGTGGCAACAATATATGAATTCCTAGAAAAGCTGTGCTAATCGTATGAAGAGTGGGGACATTATAAATGTGATTACAAATATAGCTTGATGCATGTAAGAATATTTTAATAAATTTGTTTTGATAATGAAAATTACCTGTTTTTCGCTTAAATTATCGTTGTAGTCGAATATTTTCGATGGGTCGGGGTTTGTAACTTGGCGACCGGGCGTTTCTGGGAACCGCCCCAAATCGGTCATTTCATTCTGGTCGGACTACGGTGTGTTTATGCCCATCGGGTCGTAATTCTACGGAGCGACCGGACAGTTTATGCTGTACACTTTCATGGTGTTTTTTGTTCTGCATTGTGATTAACGCAAGGAAATGTATTTAAAATATGATTTTCTTGTGATTCTTTCGAAATAACCTTATTTGTAAAATTATCAAATTTGTGAAAAGAGCGGACCAAAATGAATTTACTTCCATGACAATCGACTGCATATAGTTGGGGTGGAGGAAGTTTAAAGTTTCTTTCGGTAAATTATGGAGAAGTTCTTTATTCGCCATGCGTTCATTTAGAAAAATAATTGCGCTTCAAAATTGAGACGAATGTCCAACTTTTAGACGCATTAGTTGAGTAATGAGACCTGAACCAAAACAGAAGTTTGCGCGGAATTCTGAAAGAAATTCTGACGGAATTCTGAAGGAAATTCTAACGGAATTCTGAAGGAAATTCTGAAAGAATCCTGAGAGCTTTGGTTGATACTCGCTTGCAACTCAAAAGTTGTGGGCTTTGTGTGCAGTAAACAAAGACGCATGTGAATTGTTTAGACGCTCAAGTCTCCTCAGAGGGATACAACCATTGTATCTATGGGAATCGGCACTCCCAGGGGGAAAATGTAGGGCCCGAGCTGGGGATTAGGTATGCCTTCTTTTTGTTGAAATGAAATGTCTTTGTTATGTTAATGACCACCTTTTTTCGGTTCATTGCTGTCCTGTTTTTCAGCAGATACTACTATCATCATCAACTTTGATCTTGTTTTATAATCTTCTTTCTTTCCCTTGTCGTTTCTATGCACCTTGTGCATCGATTCCACGATCCCTTAACTCCATACTAACTGATACCTTCAACTTCCTCTCTTTGAACATCTTTGCTGTGATAAAGGGTGACTAAAACTTTCTTATAATCAATCAATCTCACGTAAGCAACCCTAGGAGGTAGGGAAGAAGCTGCCATTGACATTTCAATTTTCAGGACCAAAGAGGCTTCCTGTGTTCGGCTACGCATTCTCCATCGACGCTGAGAAGTCGCACCGGACGTGGGCGGCATTGGGGCGGCGGTACGGGGACGTAGTGGGCCTATTCCTGGGCTCGGGCCCCGTGGTGGTGGTGGGCGGCTGGGAGGCCTGCAACGAGGCCCTGTCCAATCCCCACCTCCAGGGGCGGCCCCCCCTCATCATCAACGCGGATTTATACGGAGGGGACCGAGGTAAGAATTGATAACACTCCATGTGTTAGGAATGGGCCGGATGTTGGATTTGTTTTGGTGAGACCGAGGTGAGTGTTGATATTGTGCCGGAATGGGCCGACTTTTGGATTTGTTTGGGTGAGACCGAGGTGAGCGTTGATATTGTGCCGGAATGGGCCGAATTTTGGATTTGTTTGGGTGAGACCGAGGTGAGCGTTGATAACACGCCCTGCGTTAGGAATGGGCCGGGCTTTGGATTTGTTTGGCTGAGACCGAGGCGAGTCTTGATAACAATTCTGGTCGACGTGTTAGGAATGGGCCGGGTTTTGGATTTGTTTGGGTGAGATCGAGGTGAGTGTTGTTAGGAACAGACAGGGTTTACTTTAGTATCTGAATATTTCACATGATTATCCGTGTGATTTGAATAAAACATCACATTGTGTTAGACGATTTAATTCTGAAAGCATGCCGTTTGAAGCTATCGCTTATTATTCCATGCAAAAATCATCGCTTGCAATTTCGGCTCATTTCCGCTTTTTTTGTGTATGTGTGCGAAGTGAGTCACTGAACACATCTTAAATTTGAATACCTACAGGAAAATCCATCGCTGTATTAATACTAAAATACTTCACTCATGTTCACTATCATTGTCTTGCATCATTGTCTTGCATCATGTTCACTTTCATTATCTTGCATCATGTTCACCATCATTGTTTTGCATCATGTTCACACAAGGACGTGGCTTTCTCACAATCACTGTTCACTCATGTTCACACAAGGACGTGGATTTATCACCATCACAGCTCACTCATGTTCACCATCATTGCAGGCATCATGTTCACACAAGGACAATTCTGGTCGACGCAGCGCCGCTTCACGCTGCACCACCTCCGCAACCTCGGCCTTGGCAAGACGTTGCATCATGACCTCATCCTCGAAGAGGTTAAGGAGCTCATAGAGGAACTGGGCGATAAAAAAGGTCCTTTTGAGATTCAAGTGAGTTCTACCCCTTAACTCTTGACACTCTGAATAAAGTCAAACTTTGATTATTGATGGGTTCTCCCCACTGCTCTTTAAACTCTGAACAAAATCAAACTTTGATTGTAAGCTCTGAACAAAATCATACTTTGATTATTGATGAGTTCTCCCCACAACTCTTTAAACTCTGAACAAAATTAAGCTTTGATTAAGCGTATTAAGTTGAACTCATTACTCTTTTAAGATCTATATTAGCATTGTTTTCATTTCCATTTGAAAGTTTAAAATAATTGTAGAAGTTTTTCAAGACTATACAATCAATACAGACACATTTTGCCTAAGAAAAAGTGGGCATATTCAACCACAGGAATAGAAAACTCTCGTGAGCATTCTAAAAAAATTAAACGACTTATATCGATATTTTTATTTAACTCTGTTATTTCCTTTTGTAATTTTTCAATTAATTGGGAATTGCATGATGAGGGGGATTATGTGAGGGCCCGAGCTTAAGGTTAGGTAGGCCTTCTTTTAGTTGAAATAGAATAGGATTTAGTTTTGTTACCGACAATGTTTTACCGGTTCTCTGCCGTCTTGTTTTTCAGTCATCCATCCATGCACTACTTTCTTCTTCAACATTTTCTTGTTTCATGAACTTCTTCCTTAGCTCACTGTTTCTATGCACCTTTTACATAGATTCCGCGTTCCCTCACCTCCATACTAAATGGTACCTTCATCCTTCCTCTCTCTGAACATCTTTGTCGTGGTAAAGGGAGGCTAAAACATTCTTACATAATGATAATAATAATAATAACAGTAATGTTTAGGAATGGGGCTGAGCCCAGACGACGTCACCTGCGTGATTTATTACGCTCCGCAGCCACGATGCGCTTGGCCGACACCGGCCGTGCACTTCAAGGCCACGAGGCCGCTCTCCCGACTCAGAAATGCGCTTGAATGACACGGTTTCTCACATTTTCGCTCAGCCACAAATTAGCGCTCAGTAATTGAGAACCATGATTGGTTGTCATCGATTGCCTCCCTTCCAATTACTGGTCATCTCTCATTGCCCCCTTTTGAATAATCTCATTTCCCACAGCCGGAGTTGGCTGTGGCCGGCATCACGGTTCTGTGGTCGGTGCTGGGAGGGGAGAGACTCAGCCATAAGGACAAAACTCTTCACGAGCTCGTGCAACTTCTCTACGCGCATTTCAGGAATAGCCAGGTGATGTATTCTTGCCTTATTTATACTAAGTGAATCTAAGTTGCACTTTAAACAAGTCAAGTAGCATCAGAAACTCAATGTTACCTACTTATAATTACAAATGTAAGTTTGCACATCAAGTCAGTCAATAGCAGCAGAGGAAATTCAATAATATTTATAATTACAGTTGGGAATTTTTTATTTTTTAATCATTGCTTGCTGGAGAATTTCTTACCTTATCTTTTCATTTTCGTTTTGTGCGTTGCATTTTGAAGAGCAGCCCACACGGCACGCCATGCGAGTACATGACGTGAAGATAGACAGCTGAGCACGTTAGTAGGGCGGTGAAGTTGGTCTTGGTTTAAACAAAATTCAAGTGTTGTTCAGCTTGTACCCCTCAGGGTGATACAATAATGTTGTATCTATGGGAATTGGCGCTCTCAGGAGGACTATGTGAGGCCTGAGCTAAACGTTAGGTAGGCTTCTTTTTTTTGAAATAGAATTGGTTTTTGCTTTGTTACTGACCATCTTTTTTTGGTTCACTGCTATCCTGTTTTTCAGCACCTACTACTTTCTTCTTCAACTTTTTCTTGTTTCATGAACTTCTTTCTTAGCTTACTATTTCTGTGCACCTTGTGCATAGATTCCACGTTCCCTTAACTCTTTCCTAAATGGTGCCTTCTTTCTTGCTCTCTTTGGATCGCATTTGTTGCCGATAGGGAGGCTTAAACTAACTAATAATCTAATAGTAATCTGTCAAGATAATTGATGATCTTGATTGAGTATTCAGGATTTATATTTCTAACAGCATCACGAGAGTGTTCAACACGTTGACTCCGATTGTGCGGTTGCTTACGGTCAGTTTGGTTTTTCTGCTCTAATAAATTTTTTCCCTTTTTGAAAAGTGTAAAGAATACACTTGAACCATAACGTGTGACCATTTACTCTAAAATTTATTTCGGGAAAGGTGGCAAAATAGTTTAAATTTCATTTGTATATTCGGGTACATAAATGAACAATATACCTATTGGTACACATATGCACCACTTCGGAGTCAGTGTTTTTAAGTTTAGGCTCGAACATGCCTTTAGATGAACACATGCTCTGAAAATAAGGGAAATGACAGAATTTTACTCAACTGTAGTTTATGAAAAAATTAGATGAATATTTACCCTAAATTTTGTTTGATTCTCTTTTGTTATCTGACAAATTTTTGCCTTGCATGTTTCTACTTTCAAAATTTAACAATCAGCAGCATAGGGAACAAATTTCATCTCTTGGCGTGAACCAGAGAGGATTTACTTGGCGTGAACCAGAGAGGATTTACTTGGCGTGAACCAGAGAGGATTTACTTGGCGTGAACCAGAGAGGATTTACTTGGCGTGAACCAGAGAGGATTTACTTGGCGTAAACCAGAGAGGATTTACTTGGCGTAAACCAGAGAGGATTTACTTGGCGTCAACCAGAGAGGATTTACTTGGCGTCAACCAGAGAGGATTTACTTGGCGTCAACCAGAGAGGATTTACTTGGCGTAAACTCTTAGATTCATCTTCAACTGTCGTTCGTTACATGTATTGACTTTTTATTTGCGTTGTGATATGTTCAGACATGACGATTTTGAAACTAGGATCGCGTACCTCTCTCTTCGTTCAGGAGGGGCAGTAGTTAGAAAAGCACCTAACCCTTATTGGTACATGAAAGTAAGCGTTTGAAAAATTGTTGTACTCATAAATAATTAAACGTAATTCCAATCGTACTGTCTACAACGATTTATCATCACTGAAAATTTTCGATAACAACACCCAGTTTAATTTTTTCGCCGCCTGCATGCATGTTTTTCACCGCCTAAGCGATTTAGGCGATTGACTCGCTTAGGCGGCGAAAAACATGCATGCAGGTGGCGAAAAAGTTAGACGGTATAGTTTTTGACAAATCGCACATGTTCATTTCGTATTCGCTTGATGTC
>JACJUY010003822.1:12529-29217 GCA_014220935.1 Platorchestia sp. MABIK | reverse complement strand
TCCCCTCGTGCTTCCCCTCGTGCTTCCCCTCGTGCTTCCCCTCGTGCTTCCCCTCGTGCTTCCCCTCGTGCTTCCCCTCGTGCTTCCTCTCGTGCTTCCTCTCGTGCTTCCACTCTTGTTTTCCTTCTCGCATTCCCCCTCACGCACCATTAACCAAGACCAGGACGTATCGCAGAAGTGCAACTCGTAAGCTTCACTCGTGTCAGGTTGAGAACATCGACGTGGTGGTGCCCAGCCTGCTGGACATGCGGCGCGGCCTGCAGGCGGTCTACAACCTCTTCAACCTCCTCGTAGATTCCGCCTGCCCCTCGCAGGTCAGTGCTGCCTCGCAGGGATGAGCGGAGCGATGGTAAGATCAGCGGAGCGATGGTATGTGTCCCCTTCACTGGTCCCCTTTTGTCATGATGGTATGTGTAGCAATGGTAAGATGAGCGGAGCGATGGTATGTGTAGCAATGGTAAGATGAGCGGAGCGATGGTATGTGTAGCAATGGTAAGATGAGCGGAGCAATGGTAAGATGAGCGGAGCGATGGTATGTGTAGCAATGGTGACGAACGTGTGCGTCGAAGTGACGAGCTAAGCGTAGGTGGATCTCATGAAGCCCGAAACTGTGTAGACGCTAGACCTCCCAAGCATTGTAATCCACTAAAAGTTTTCGTTGCATTACTTTTCTTGCAATGATTTTGTGTCTTTTAAAAGTGCAGTGAGTACCTGTTTGAGTGATGGAATGACCTTGTCTCATAGAAATATTCGATTTATCAAGCTATTTGAAAAATTATTTTCTTACTGAGGTATCATTGCCATTTAACTTGAACTCGTTCTAGCTACTCGTTTTGAACTTTCTTCAAATATTCGGGATACGTTCTGTCTGTGAATAATGAGTGAATAAGCTTGGTGAATGATATGTGATGGTTGAAATTATGGGGAATTTAGGGGTTATGAGGGGATCTTATCATTTACTTGTCAAAGTTGCTGACCTGTAAATGATTGGTTCACAACAGTTCCGGAAACTATCCTGTAGTTGTCTATCATTGAAATACTGTGTCCCTCTCAGGGGGATACAATTAATGTATCTATGGGAATTAGCACTCCCAGGGGGAAAATGTGTGGGGGCCCGAGCTGAGAGTTAGGTAGCTCTTCTTTTTGTTGAAATAAAATATTTTTTTGATATGTTAAGTGCCACCTTTTCGGTTCACTGCTGTCCTGTTTTTCAGCACCTACTACTTTCTTCTTCAACTTTGATCTTGTTTCATGAACTTCCTTCCCAACTTACTGTTTCTATGCCCTTCTGCATGGATTCCGCATTCCCTAATATCCATACTAAATGGTGTCTTCCTCCTTCCTCTCTTCGATACGCCCTTTTTTTTGTAGCGGTTAGGGAGGCTTAAACTAGCCTATAATCTAATCTAAATACTGTGTCATTGAAATGTCCATCATTGTCATGTTGTGTATTATGGACATGTTTTGTATCAATGACTCATTGTGTATCATTGACATGTTTTGTATCCTTGTCATGTGTATCATTGACATATTGTCCATCACTGACACATTGTCCATCAGTGTCATGTTTTGTATCACTGACATGCTGTGTTCGCTTGCCAGGGCCGGATTGTGGACCGAGCGCGCGCGTGGTGCGCAGCGCTGAACGTGCCGTTCGTGCGCCTCAACCCTCAGCTGTCGTGCGACATCAGCCTCGACGAGAGCTCGGATAAGAAGCTGCTGCGCATCATGTGGGAGGCGCGCGCTGAGATGCGCCGCAACACCAAGATTGTGGACCACCTCAAGTATCTGCTCATCCCGCCCGGAGAGGAGGAAGTCCCCGGCACCGCTGCGCCGGACTCCGCAGCAGAGGAAGCGTTTAGAGGCGGAGGCAGGAGGGCCATGAATGGGGAGACGAGAGCTGGGGGTGAGCAAGACAAGCCTGTGTGGTCGCCTCCTTCGGCGCCGGAGGAAGGCAAGAAAGCGGGTCGCATCCTGTCGGGCTGGAGCTCCTCAGAATTAGGGCGTCCTGGCAAAATTGACATCGGTTTTGGTGATATAAATAAAGAGAAGAGAAAGAGAGGGTCCTCCTTGAAAGATATAATTTCTAGTGTGCCCGAGTCTCCAATTAAAGGGTTGCTGAACAGAGGCGCCCACCATCTGTCTTTGAAGAGAAACAAGCAAAACAGCACAACTGGGGACGTGTCTAATCTCCTCCTTCCCGGCAGCTCGAGCAGGGACGTGTCATCGTCGCCAGTGGGAGGTGTGTCGGCCAGCTCCCTTAGCTCCGACCAGTCTTTTTCTCGTGAGGTGTCGCCTTACCCTCGGGAAGACGGTTTGTCGAGAATTGACGGATCGCCGGTTAACGACCAACATCTAGCTGACTTTAGTGGGCCTCAGTCTCCTCCAGCCGTTGACTCGAGGCACAGATCTCCTTCCGGAGAAACTTCGTCTCAAGATTTTAATTCCCGATCTCCTTCTCGCGAAGGTTCGACTGAGGCGAGGTACCGATCCCCTTCTGTTGAGAGACCAGGTGCTAGTTTTATCTACCGGTCACCTTGTGGAGGTGGAAATGCTGACCCCAGAACTTGTTTTCCTCACCCTGATGGCGTCATGATCCCGCCGTTATCTGACCCTTATTTGTCTGAGCTCTTGGCCAGGTCAGGAGTTGATCCTTCCATTCTCTACCAAGGTCTGTCTGGAAGCCCTAACGCAATGAAAAGAACAGCATTTTCAAGTCCAAGCGCTCTGTCTGCAGGACGCAACTTTGACATGACCGCCAAGGCGAGCCCTACTAGTAATCCTTTACCCTATCCGTTATCTGATCCCCCTGGCTATCCGTATCTTGTGAACGACTGCGATCCAGATTCTGAGTCAATTCTACCTGTGAATCCGCTCAACCCTATTTTCACAGTCGACTCTGCGGAAACTGTGCGGTCATCAGATGACAAAAGTTCGACACTTGGGTTTTGTCCTGACTCTCCAGCTTCAGTGAGGAGCGTTCGCTCTGTCACCGAAGAAGAGCTCGGAACAGGCGATGCTGACTTGAACAACAGCGCCGATATTGTCGCGGCCCGAGGCAAGCGACTCTCTGACTCTGGACTCTGCGCCGACAATTATTTTGACGCCCTGGAAACGACTGGTATGCCTCAGCATGTTCGCGTGTCAATTGTTGACCTCAACGACTGTTGCACCAAAGAGAAGCCTGTTATTGTGGACCTCAGTGAAAGATGCATGCAAGAAAAACCTGTCATTCTAGACATGAGCGGTGGCTGCACGAAGGAAAAACCAGTTATTGTGGACCTCAGTGAAAGGTGCACACAAGAAAAACCTGTCATTCTAGACATGAGTGGTGGCTGCACGAAGGAAAAACCAGTTATTGGGGACCTCAGTGAAAGGTGCACACAAGAAAAACCTGTCATTCTAGACATGAGTGCTGGCTGCACGAAAGAAAAACCAGTTAGTGAGGACCTCAATAGCGAGCAAGCGGCAGCTCTTAGCCCTAGAACTCCTGCTTTAAATTCTACTGAAAAATCTGGAAAATTCACTGATCCAAGCCTAGAATCGTCGCTGCTAATTCGGACTCCGGATTCACCCTTGGAACGCATTTCAACTTCGAAGTGTTCTGAGTTGTCTACAGACACCGACGCTGGCTTGTCCGCCGGGCCTTGTTCGGGTTCTGGCGAGGAAGAGGGTGACACCAACCTTCCTTCGTACAGCTGGGCGGTGCGGAACGCCTGAAGTTGATGTTAACTTCTGTACAGGATTTTTGTAATGAGGACTCAATTTTGGGACCGCGTATTTCACTGTGGTAATGTGTAAACAATTGCTCTCAAAGTAAACGTTGTGATTTTTCCAAGTGTGACTGATGATTTCATGAATGCTCAGTGAAATCTCTTTTAACTGCGTGTAACAGGATTAAAATTTCCGAAAAATTCGATCTAACTTTTCTGTGTCATGTTCCTTTGAAACCAGCAATATTTTGAGGCAGTTTTAAAGATCATCCAAAATACTCGCTAATTCTTATAAGGGTGAAAAAACGTCCTCTTCAGCGTTTGCATTTTAGACAGTTTCTCGGGGTCAACACTCCAGGAGCCGAACTTTCAGTCAACATACTGTACATCGTCATGGCGGTGTTGCTGGTGGCCTGAAATTCGTTGGCTAACTGAGTAAACTAAGAAAAACTATGCTGCCAGCTATGTCGGTATGCCTTCGTAAATTTATTGCAAACTACTCCCAGAATCCTAGCGAGCCCAGAGCGTTGATCGTCGTTTTTTAATCCATTACTTTTTAGGCTTTGTTTTGCGAGCTTGGTATTATGGTAATGTCAAGTCTGTTGGTGCCATTGCGGCGGTTGTTTTGACCGTAGGGAGCTTAATTGAGCTCAACGATTCGGATGCCGAAGGGAGTAAGATTTTCATCGAGTGGTTATGAGTTGCACTGATGTAGCGATTTCTAATGAGGCTCTTCATCTGTTCTAAACGCATCGTAACTTGCGAATGTCTATCTACCCAAAGAATAATAATCGTAACGCTTGGGCGAAAGTTCCGTGTGACGTTAACAACTGTGATTTGGGTTAGTTTGTTCATTTAGTGTTCTTTTTGAAGCTCGTTGTTTGTACAGGATACTTACGGCAATAGTATGATCTCAGTGCTATGTGAGCCGTTACTGTTTTCTCATGAGAATCTTACGGCTTTTGGGACAATTCCAACACTGACTTCACTGAGAATGTAGTAGATTCGGTAGTTGTGAAGTTGTGTTGTGAAGTTGTGAATCTACTGGTGCTATGTCTTGAGTTTCTCATCAGCAGCTTGCATTTAAAATGTTGCAAGATAAATACGGCTAGGTGTTGCTGCGTACAGCCAGCATGCCTGTGATGCCATTAAAGTGCGGACTGGATTCCTGAGTATTTCTGTCATTGTGAGCCCTAGGGTAGCTATTGTTTCAGGCACCTCTGCCTCACGACTTGTGTGGAGAAGCAACTGATAGCCATTCAGTGATGTGGGACATTTGAAAGAAGCTAAAGCGATTGTGTGAATGTCAGGAGGGAACAAGTCGTAACTTTGTAGAAGGTGAACGTGTTGTTTGATCGTTTGCCTCAGTTCAGTTACAATTAACAAATCGGGATTCTATAACCTGATTTTTTTCATGTGAGGATTATTTTAGTGCGTTTAAAATCTATTACAGTAAGGCTGCTATTGCTTTTGGCTTGCGTAACATTTTAATGCAGCTCTGAAGCCCTAGTTACCCTAGTAATAAGCAATTTACCGCATGGCACCGCGATTTAGAAGCACTAGGCTGTTTTCTGCTTGAAATTCGGATTCCTGCCTTTTTTAGGTGCACTTGCTCATACTACTACTCGTTATTTCATTGGACTAACTTTAATAATCGGAAGTTTCTTGCTACAAAACTTCTTCTAACATGAACCACCAACGGCTGCATCAGATATCGCCTCCAACTCTGTGGCCGAATTCTGTGTGTCCTCTGAGGGTCGCATGAGAAGCGTAGCAGGGTGAAGTGGTAGCGGGCTCGTAAAATATTAACTGCGTGATTTATTCGTCATTAGGAACGTCTTGATAATTTATGATATTGACTGAGTTGGTGATATTGCTTGCGACGACTGCAAGATCAAGCCTCTACTCTAAATTTTGTTCGATCTACATGACCCAACTCTGCGCTTTCAAGTACCATACGTCGTGTTACCAGTGAAAGAGGAGCACATCTACTAAGTAAGACTGTCAGTTGATGCTGTAACTTACGGTAAGAATGACTAATTTATCGTTTGACTAGTGAATAAAATAGCTAATTTATTGTCATAGCCAGCCAGTGGAGTGAATATTTAGGTTAACCATGAAACAACTGCACGAATCGAAACCCAACGTCTAAGGAAGGTTAGGGCAGGCTTGAAAATCCTGTCACTTCAGTTTTAGGTGTGCTGTGTTCCACATACCTGACGAGGCCACAAATGCTACATGCGTGACAGAACCCACCGGCGTGAACCGCGACTGTCACGTGCTTCATAGATTGTGTTGCGCAGTGCTTGGAGATCACTCTTTCTTCAGGCACAAATGATTAGGCTGGTCTGACGAGGCTTCAGGTGCTGTTGATTGCCAAACAACGTGACAAACCTCACAGACTGGTTGTCTTGTGCGAGGCTTGAAGATCACTGTCCTGCACAAATGAGCAGTTCTGTTCTGACTCGACTTCAGGTGCTGTTCATTGCGCTGCATTTCTGATACAAAGCATTTCAGTGCAGTTTTTTAGTTTCCATGTTCTGCCACCTTCGTCTTTCAGTTGTAACTAGCCATTGCTGGCATTATTGAAGGTGTGTTGCATAAAGTCGAAGTTTTGTGTTCTGTTCTGATTCTCTTCCTAGTAATTAATATTATAGAATGTTCAATTTATGATGATATTTCGAGTGCTATGTGGGTAGATTCAAGTGCTTTCGAGTAATTGCGTTATTCCCCTTCACTTTTACGATTACTGTTACTTTGTTTTTGTTTTACGGGTATCGTTATATTTCTGAAAATTATCATTCTTCTATTTCATAATCAAGTCTTGTTAATTTATTCTATGGTTTTACACCACACCAATTACGGAGAAGTAATTCAGAGAAGCGATTTATTTTCTTTATTAAAATGCGAGTTTTATAATCGTTTTTGCACGTATCTGCTAGATATGATTGAGAATACCTCATTGGGGGTTTCGAAATTAGCTTTTTCCAAGACCTTAGTGAAGAGAGGCCAGATTTTAAAATAATTCATTGTCTCAATGGTTCTACCGGCAACGAAAGTATTTCTGTGAGCTTAACTGCTCGTACTTTTTCTTGCTTTAATCCTCAAGTTAGAGCTTCTTTCCAATAAAATTTGACAGCTCGTAGAGGTTGCTGGATCCTTGGTGTTTATTTTTTTTTAACTCGTTGTTGAGGATTTCAGCCAGAAAAACAAACGTAGCGTAAATAAGCTGAGAGAAAACTTCGCAGCTCGCTTATTCGCTATGGCGTAAATTGTTTCAACATATCCGGTCCTTCACGCGTGTAGGTTGAAACTTGAGGTGTGGAGTGCTCACGATGCTTTTGTTGGTGCGCAGACCACCTCCCGATGTCGGCATTTGCTGTCGGCCGCATGACCATCTCCTACCAAATGATGATATAATTTTTTACCCCGGTCCTAACCATTTCCTTCCCTTATGCAACCTGCCAGCGCCCACCGATAGTTTACTTTCCTTGCTTTATAAGCTTTCGTTTGCTGTTTTTTTGTTTAGGCCAAAGGTGTATGGTGTCGAAGTGTGTTAAACCTGTTTTATGTTTTATATGCGTATCTATTTTATTGAACATTATGTATTGAACTTCAGAATGCTCGCAGCCTCCGCTGTTGCTGGTCACTGCCGCTCAAGGGCTCGATGTCATCTGCGCATTGCCTGCGCTTTTGCGACTCTTTGAGAAGTGTTATTCCTAAGTTTAATTCCCTTGTAGTTGAGTTCAATCGTTTCTCTTCCTGATGTATTTTTGTAGTGTTTGGATTATCTCTCAGAAAGTCTTACGAGCTTCTTCATCCCGGCAATTTCTGTTTTTGTTGTTATAAGCACAACGTTATTTAAGTTGAATAGTAGTAAAGCCCTTGTTCACTACTATCCTTGAATTTATGATTTTGTTTACTATTCACAGTATCGTGAAAGAACGACTGTTCTTGTTTCTGTATCGTTGTCTAAACTTCATCCCTAGTTTTGTCGTGATTGACGCATTCAATACACCATTCACGTTCTTGTTCTTCCTACGGATGAGGGTCGGAAACTGTGGGCCAAAACTACATTCACTGTTGTCCTAGATCCTCTCAGGGAAATACGACTTTTGTGTTTATCGGAACCAGCTTTCCCTATAAAAAATCTCAAGTTGAAAATTTGAAAGAACTTTTTTTGCTGAAATAGAAGAGCGTTTGATTTTGTTATGAACTGTTATTTTTTCGTGTACTACTGCCCCTTTTTCTTAGCGCCTATTACTTTCTTTTTCAACTCACTCCGTAAACTTCTTCTGTTTGTAAACGTAGGGTGTGGGGACACATCCTGTGTGTACATATCCCGTTCCATCGATTCCATGCTAAATTGTGTCTTGCCCTTTCTTTTCTGGGGAACACTTTTGTTGTGGTTAGGCAGGCTTACCCTAACTAATGATTTACAATATATTAACTATTGCTCTAGTTATATGATCATTGTTGATTGTGGTTTCTTTCATTGTATTTATTTTTACAATCCTAATTTTTTGCTACTTCTCTCGCATGAAACATGTATTATTTTCCCATTCGTGGGCTAGTGAGGTCATCGCGCCTCGGTCTGCTTTCTTTGTGTCTCCCGACGCATTTAACACCCGAACTCCATTGGGTTAAACTGAAGTTCAGCATTTAGCTCAAATTAATTTCAATTTTAGTGATTCATTTTGAAAAATGACCAACATTTAATGGTTTATGTCTTCATTTAGTTTCGATAGAGTATCTATGGAAATTTAGTGACTCCTGGTGGGTCAACAGCATTTAGAATAGCCCCTCAGTGGCCGCCGGTGGCTCACGCCGCTGTCAGTGTGTTGAATCATCCCTCAAAGTCGGCCTCCCGCTGCAGTTTTCACAAGAATAAGTGACGGTCTTAGTTTTTATAGTTACGAAGGCATTCCAGTCTTTTCTCATTCGTGGTTGAAGTCGACGCGTAGTGAAAATGACTTCTACACACATCATGGTTTCGTACCTGCTTCTGAAGCACTCTTGAAACATCATAGTGGTGCTATATTTCCTTGAAATAATACTCAAATTTTCATATTACGCACAGATCGGTAAATCCGATGGCGCTTCGACTGAGTTAGCAGACATCATGCGATTTTTGCTGTCCTGTGTACTTGAGCGAATCAGGAGGAATTCTGTTCTTGAGAGCAGCATTACAGCAAATTTGGTGAGGTTGTTGAGTCGTGAGTTTTAATTTATTGACAGGGCTTGAAGGTGGAAATCCTTTTGAAATTTGGATAGATTCGCAAATTTGGGGTCGGATTTTTCAACAATTTACGTCGTTTAGCGACGAAGGTGGCAGTGGAAGTCTACTTAGAAAACTTGCATTGCCTGCTGTTCCCGCTACTGCTAAGTACATTGTTTGAAAATCCGGCCCTTGAATTTCGAATTGTGGAGCAGGTTTGCAGTCAGGGGTATTGAACTCTGTTAGTTAGTCGCGATCACAAATTGCATGATACTTGAAAGCATAGATGCTTGCTGATGCCGATCTTAACCTTTGCTCGCACCAGTAAACTGCTAAACTAATGAGCCCTAACAATGGGCTGGTTCTGCAAGTTTCAGCAGCAGTGAATACATGCCACGGTAGAGGAAACAAAGTAGGGTCATTTTTATGGGAGAAAATACACCTGCTCGTGTTCGGCTAGCCAATAGAACGACTTTATTTCAAACAAACTTTATGACGTCACCAAAACGCCATGTCGTTGTGCCAATAGTGGAGCCAGATTTGGAAGTGGCAGTGCTACCAAATGCAGCTATTGGTTCGTTGCCGTGATGTCAGCATAACCACACCGTCAATGAAAAAAGACTGGTTTAAACCTACCTTGTTTCCTCTACCGTGATACATGCAAAGGTCGGTACAAAAATTTCCTCCGTACCTAGGTTACAAAGGTACAACCGCTGCAAATAATTTATTTATTTCTAATCGCGTTGCGTTTGTGCACAACCAGCCCATGTATTATGACTTGTTCGTGTGTATACTAGCACTTAATAATGTTAACTTTTGTGCATAGTTTTGAAAGAGCTTAATATATAAAAACTTTAATTTGCTGGCATTTTTACTGTTTAGGAAACAGTGAAATTATTGCTGTTGGTGTTGCTGTTCTTGTTGCTGTTGTGCAAGCCGTTCAGACTCCGTATTTTTTACAGAAATATTTGTGAGAGTTCCTGCAGTGCTCATGCGCGTGTGATGGAGTGACTAATCTTAACGTACCGTGGTTGGGTCTCAGCCTTGCCTGCGTAATTATCCCTTTATTTAGGTGTACTCCCATGGTTTCCTCTCCTAGAGAACCCCATTTCAGCTTGCACTTGTTGCCACTGCAGAGCACAGGCTCCTCACTGGTTGGTTACGGTCCTGTGATCGGTGTTCGTCTTTCCATTTAATTTTGAAAGGGTGCAAAATTTAAATTTGGTTATCTGTGATCCAAGTATGTGCGGTTGCTTTTTAGCTCTGAAAGATTACTTGAATTATTTATCATCCCCACTAGTTCAGTGAACACTCCTGCTTAACTTTCAAATGTCTGCTGCTCTAGAAGATGTTTTGTGAGACTTGCCCTTTTAGGTGACTTATATTTTATTAAATATTGCATTGTCGCATTGAGCTATCGCCCTCTTGATGGTTAGCCCTTCTAAGTCGCCTCTTCGTTCGTCTACCTTGGGGTAATGGCACTTTTATGAAAACCCTATCTAACATCGAAGTTATCAACGCTGGTTGCAAGAAGAGGTTGTAGGTTCACTTAAATTATTTGACAGGTCTTTTCTTCATTTTTCCTATTGCTTTTTTCTTGGGGTAAAGGTGGGCGTTCCGAACAAACGACCGTATTCACTAGTCTCGTTATCTGTCTACTTCGTGCAATTCTTCGTTTCATTGACATTTTTCCCTGCCGCTGTGAAAACACTCTCAGCTGTTAAATGTTAAATCCATACTGATATTATAGTGTCAATATAATATTACACTTGATCCAAAGATACCTGACGCAGATGTAGCGTACCGGCGCTCATTCCTAGACGCTCTGGCGACCACGTTAAGTTGTTCGTATCATTTTGGTTACTAACAAAAATATTAAGAATGTACGGTTTGAAGCGTTCAATATTCTTAATAAATACGTTCTGAATCAGTGAATATTTTTACCTGCTCGTCAATGATTTAAATTTTACGGTTTACTCTCTATTATAAAATGCTCTGAAGTCTCGTGCGAGTATCAAGTATCGAACAGTATTAACTCGAGTTTTCAGTGTAGTTTCAGACAATGCTTTTGGGCGTGGGTGCAGTAGCAGTCGAGGTGAGGTCAAACTATGCATTTTATTCTATCTGCAAACTCACCCAAAAAGGGCCAGTGGAAACAACCTGAAGAAGAGGAGCTGTCTTCTAATACTTCTAATATTCATCAGCCAATAAGCGTATCAGTGAACATTGAACTGTTTGAAAATATGGAGGAATTTCGAATGCGTTTTTTGTTTCACCCTAAAAGTGGATATGTGATTCATGCATTGGTATAAGTTCTCATCTGGCGGAGCTTAGTCTGGTGATTTGTGTAATCGTGACTACTACATACGCTTCTGCGCCCGTTTATGTTGAACCATAAAAAACACCTGTTGGCTTGTTAGATTTTCGCTTAAAAATTTCGATTTAAAAAAATGGGAACAGACTCCTCAGTATGATTTTTTGAGCGTGGGGAATAAGGAAAGTTTTTGTGCAGAAGTTCGCTTTTCTGGGATTCTTCTGGGATCCGCCACTTAACTGGAAACCCGTGAAACAATTCGCTGGATGCGAAACCTGAACCCTTTCCGATCGCTTAGCTCTACGGGTTGAGGTTCCGATCCGGCCGCCTTATAATGCGACTCCATAGATCCATCATTCGCACCAAGATTGTATATGGGTGTGTGATCTAAGGTGCTGCTGCACTTCTCCTTATCAGTCTAGACGTGGAAGCTCATGAAGCAGGGCGCTCAGCCCCGGGCGCCCTATAATCAACACTCAACAGTGGAAGTTTTTACTTGCAAAACTTCTTTAGTTCTCCGTTGTCAATTGCTACTCCTGCTATATTCTTGCGAACTGAAAAGCCATGTATCAAACTCAGCGTACACTTTGTAATTAATAGTGTCCTGGCCATTCATCATAGTTGATAAGACAATTTTGGAAAACAATTAACGAGTGGAGAGTTTCAACTTAGCCAGTATTCCCAGATCGAAACCCCGTGAAGTTAACATGACCTTTCAAGCAACCTCGAACTGGGCTCGATGATCTTAACTCTTAAAAGTCTGCAACTTCAGAACATGTTTCGTGAGATTTGCTCTGTTTGGTAACTGACAAATATTCGAACTTGATACTGCTCACGGCTGCCAAGGTTATGCCGTTGTGAGAGCAACAACAGTTGGTCGAGAGTCTACGCTCTGGGCCTCACTCTGTCCTGTAGCTTCTATGATAACCGTGGAACTCATTGCTCTGAAAAATTATACATGCGATTCCCTCGAGAACAGAACCCTAGAGCGCGGTGATTCCCTGTCAACACTCCGATTGATTACGGATTCTTACTGTCAGAATCACCTCGTTGAAAGAATCCGAACACAAACCAACGATCTCTTTGTTCTAGGTACGGAAATTGTTTTATTTAGGTAACTGGACGTATAGGCGTCCCTGACAACGAACGTGCTGATGCAGCAGCCAAAAATGCAGCCATGAGAGAAGTAGGTTTGTACCCATGACTTCTAGGATTGTGCCTCTGTCCTATGGGAAGAACTTCACATCTGTGGAAGACTAGCTGGTTCTCATCAGGTAGATTTACGCTGGAAATTTTCGCCACTTCCAACACTTTCGAGCCATGGTACATAGAGTAGACTGCTCCATAGAGAACATGCGGTCCTTTATCGTCCGCGCTCCGGCCTGTCAAGGTTCATGCACTCATGCTTGTTTATTCCTGACGAAAAAGGGCGACCTCTGCTGAGTCGGTGGTGGTGAAACTTTATTAATTTATTTATTGATCATTAACGCGATGTCGCACGCGCTGGTTTGGTCGAGATGAGAGTGTTACTCCGTGAAAGCTTTTCTTTGCGAATTCTCTCGTTCAACGTCAGTGTCGGAGTTTGTTCGGAGTGCTCTGATCTTCTCTTTCATTTAGTTTAGCATGCAAGTGTGATGTTCGTATTTATTCTCATTAAATTTTCTGTTACTTGTCTTTCTTGCTTTTTTTCGTTCGATGTATTCTCTCAGTACAGGTAGCTATGTGGGCGGTGCCTGAAGCTGTCACAATCATTAATTCATCTTCAAGGTGGGTCATCACTTGGCTCAAATTGGAGTCTTGGAGTCTTCACTTAGCTCAAATTTGGGTTTAGGTAGATGTTTGAGATATTTGTAAGGGTATTCTATTGGAGAAGACAAGTTCTGGCAGCACAATTTGAGTTTTAACGAGTTGCGCCACCCATTACGGCAACTTCCCACTGCGTAGTCAGCAAAACTTACTGCTTTATGTTTCGAATAATTCCTTAGCAGTATCTGCTTATTTAGACGATTTTTCATAGAAGAAAGAGGTCTAGAGCTCACAGGAATTCTTAAATGTGTCCAAAAATCTAACGGAAGTAAGAAAGTTGCCTTTTGTTAGGAATTAACGAATGGTTACAGTGCTATTTTTTTTGAATGGTGAACGCCTCTTCCACCTGCTGACTTGCTGCGTTTAAAACCGGCTCTGCCTAAGTCCACTGCCAGGAATAGTCCCAGTGCAGAACATACAGTATTTATATATATATTTTTGAAGTAAGATTTAGGACTTTCGTCACAGAGCTGTCTCGCACAAAATTAGATCGTACTTAGCAGCATTTCCACTGAAGCTCATCGTCGTCTCTACTGAGGACTGAGCACTGCTCAACGTTTTGCCTTCTCGACTGATTTCTATTTTGCTTCGGTGTTGTGTCGGAATTTGATGCAAATTAATTGCATCTCGAGTTCGATAACCTACTTCAAAATAGATCGCTTACTTAGACTCGAGTAAAATTTTTACGAAGTTGCAGACCTAATGGCCTTATTTCACTCTCTCAAGGATGACTTCCAAGACAGTCATTGTTACATCCAGGACAGTAACTTGTTCAGTAGCTTATGTCTTTAGATTCCGGGCTTGCACTAGGGCGAAAGAATTTCGCTGTAGATTTCACTGGCCGTGAACCACGCCTAGCGTGCAGGTGAACTCAATACTGTGACTCGCTTGTAGGTTGCCTGATAATTATATATATGTATAATCGGCATCACGTCAGCTATGCCGCAAGGTCGTCGCGCTTGTCAAGAGGTAGGTTTATCACACTGTGGCGTCGTAATGTTATGTCGTCGAGCAGACTAACTGTCTTTTCACAACTTGACCGTCCTACAGGGTAATCGAGAACCATCTAGATCATAGGGCGAAATTATCTATAATTATACACCTATCCCGAGTTAAACCTTTTTCGTGTGTAAGCTGACGCTTATGTCTGTAATGTGCCATGTGTATTGACCGATCTCTATCATTCGTAATTGACGATTTAAAGTGCGTGACAAAAAATAAGTCACCTGCTACTCTGGTGTACGACGTCCACGAGCACGAAATTGCGGGAAATTTGCTGGACATAAGTCTACAAGTGTCCTAACGTGCATCTGGTCGATTTTAAACTACTCTTGCATCAACTAATCTCGTAATGAGGCCACAGTACGTGGATGATCTTCTCGACTTGTAACTTGTTCTAAGTGGTCTCACAAATTTTCTTATGAGTTTAAATATCTGGAGACTTAGCTGGCCGACCTAAATGCCTAACATATCCTGAATTACTGTCATGCNGCTACTCTGGTGTACGACGTCCACGAGCACGAAATTGCGGGAAATTTGCTGGACATTAAGTCTACAAGTGTCCTAACGTGCATCTGGTCGATTTTAAACTACTCTTGCATCAACTAATCTCGTAATGAGGCCACAGTACGTGGATGATCTTCTCGACTTGTAACTTGTTCTAAGTGGTCTCAGAAATTTTCTTATGAGTTTAAATATCTGGAGACTTAGCTGGCCGACCTAAATGCCTAACATATCCTGAATTACTGTCATGCCAAGTAATGACGGTTCCAGCCCGATGCAGTAGGCAATGATCATTTTGGTAGGCAAAACAACGTGCTTTTCTTTATTGAGATGTAATGCAAATGGCAAAACTTGGCTTTCTAACTGCTCAATGTACTTATGTTGGTTCAGTTTGATATGTCAACTAAGGGACTCGCTTCTGTGTGGTTGAAGCAGCCCCAGAACATAACAGACCCTCCTCCTCGTATCTCTCCTCGCACACAAGTTTTTTGAAGGCTTCATATTTTCGAAGAACACGACGGCGGGTGTCATCGCTATTGAGAAAGAGATCGTGATTCATCTGTCCACATGACTATCCTCCACATGTCTTCAGTCCTATGTGCATGTGCTTTGGGCTAGGTTATAGTGGTGATGTTATGAGTGGAAATTAACATTGGCCGTTTACGAGCCAATACACTATTAATCATGGAATTCCCCATGCACGAATAGTTGAGAGTTCCGAAGATGCGCGGAGTTCTGAACGAATATTTCGTTGAAAACGGTAAAAGAAAGGCCATCATCGATGTATTGAAGTAGTTCCATCCTCGACGCTCAGCGATTCTGTCAACATTTCGGGACGCATAGTTGCTGTCCCTATTGGTTAGATTCTTCGTCCGATTACAGTTTTACCATGAATTGCCGTATGTTTTGGATTGTTCCTGTAGTTGGTAGATCTGTGTAACAGTTTGGCATGAAACACCAGCGAATTCCGCTACTTCTTTCACTGGATGTCTTTGACCTAACAAGACCAAATGCAAGAGCCCATTTTTACTATTCCGAACGTCTTGCAATCGTCCCATCGTTGTCGACCAACTAAGAAACAAACATATGCCTTGCTTGCTCTAAATGGAGAATGATACCCGTTCAGTACTTGTACATACATACCCCAAACTTCTGTCCCAGCTTTGACACCAATTAATGAACGTAGTGAAAAAACTGGACCTCAAAAAACACTAGGCGACAAATTTTTTGTCCGAGGACGTTATGACGGCGTAACTTCCTTTAAATGGGAGATGTTAAGGTTAGTTTGAATGCTACAATGGAATCTGGGCAGGTTTTGATAAAGAGACCCGATCAAGTCAGCTACCATGACAGCCGAAATGTTAAAAAATCATTGACCGATGTAAGGTTGTTACAGAATGATGGTTTCAACATGTATTGAGCGCTCCGTTGCTTGCACTGCTCGCACTTCGTCAGCTTTGAAAATTATTTTCTGCTAACAATTTGTAAGCACTTCAGTTGCCAGTCACGCAACTTCATAATTGAATAAAATTTGAGATTTCTTCTAGTGATATTTTACTATTGTTCTAGTCGGAAGGTTTATTAATACCACGGGATCTTGAAGTGCCACCAACAACTTGTTTCGAATTCATGAAGTTTACCTACTATTATAGAGCCATAATTGTATGAAATTTTTGTTTTACCTGTAAGACTTACTAAATTTCGAACTAAGTAGATGGTTTTAAAATAATTTCATTTTGAACTTGTAAAGTTAGGAATAATTTGTCTTAAGGATTACACATTTGATTATCTGATCTATTGGTTATGATGGACATAACTCCCTAGATCCGGTTAAGGGTTTTCACGTGTGTTGCAGAAATTGACGGTGTTTACTGCTCCTATATGAAGACGATTGTACGTGCAAATTATAGATGAATGGAGATGTGCACTGCGTGAATGATCTGATACTGTTGATGATGTTTGTTATTCTTCTTTTGAGATATAAATTTTAGCTTAGCTTTCCTCCCTTGCTAATAAACATTCGAAAGTTTTACAGCAATGCAAAAATAAAAAATAAGTTCCTAGCGTTTACAATTTTTTAGAACATTTGCCTACGAAATAGTGGTACTGTATAAAACTAAAAACTAAATTGAAA
>JACJUY010003821.1:44491-74274 GCA_014220935.1 Platorchestia sp. MABIK | reverse complement strand
AATATGACACTAGGAACAGAAGAGCTCATAGGATTTAGCAAAAGAAATCTGAAACAAAAAGGAACAAGGGGTAACGAATATGGTGGCAGGCACATGAACAATACAGGAACATATCAGGCCAATCCTCCACATCATGAATACCCCCAAAAATTTTCAGCTGACTTGCATAAAATTCGCGATAAATTTTGTGATTACATTGTTTCTCAACAGGGAGAGGTATCTTGGCAATTAAATGCAATAGAGTAATTACTGTAATTTAATGAATAATTTAGTTAAAAACAAGGTTCAACTTGAGTGAATATTCTCAAAGAATGTAACAGAATTTTCACTTCCCTCATCATTGTTTCCACTCTCTGTGTTGGTTCCATCTAAATCGGTGTTTCGGCTGCTCTTTGACTCATTAGCTTGTGGCAGGAATCGCAAATAATCAAATGCAAATCATGTTGATTTTTTAGGCGATCGCGGGTTTTGCGGTTTCTATAATCGGAACTTGTCACGTCTCAAAGTCAACTAGAAGCATGATAATCTTCAATTAATTTCAAAACCTTTTCGTTTGACCACATTTTCATTAAAAGAACAATGTAGAAGCGATAATTTGGCCGCAAGACACTCGACATGATTGGTAGCAGGAGGAAGACTGGGCAAGTCCGATATGTATTCAGGGTTGCCAGATAAATCAGCAGCTAATGGTCACATTTTACAAGAAAAAAGGTAAAAATAGCCACTTCAAAATATATATACATTTGTTTAATAAAAATCTCAATACTAATCAACTTGATACATTGACAATATTATGACAAGATCACCTCCTCGAGATATAGCAAGTCCTCTGTTTCTTGAGTTGTGTGAAATAGGTAAAAATTGCCAAGTACATTTTCTCATGGCCACGAAGTTTAAAAAGATGCCAATTTTGTGTAAATTGGCCATGAAATAGCCAATCTGGCAACCCTGTGTGTATCGTCTATCGTCGCAGATGTCGCACACCCTAGCAAAACGTGGCTGTCTCCCATTCCGATCGGGAGACCACATACCCTAGACTTTTGGTCTCGTAACAGACTTGCAAACGTCGGTTGGTCTATAGACGTGTCTACGTAGACAATGCTAGACAGGTCTCAAAGACCAAAATCACGCAACATGTGAGTACACGCCTTTACAGGAATACCATGAATTGCCCTAATTTTGTCATTTAGTTCAAATTATTTTCCTACTAGTTGAATCACCCTGAAATTTTGTCAATTTCCCTAAACTGGAAGCACTAGCCATCTGGGAACTGGAGTTCTTGTCAGGAGGCAAAGGGTTAAACCAAACTATGTAACTCAAACTACTACGGCTGACAAGAACGAGTTAGTGGCATGTATTTCAAACAGGCCTTTAACACAATATTTCATTCAAATCCTGTTGAAAATATTTTACAGGAATTGAATCGACCAGCAAGCAAAATCTGTACTGCGTAAGTTACCGGTGAAATGAAACGGTTTTGAAACTTATTTTCACTATAGTTCTCAGAATGCCAGGCAATACACCAGCATGTGTATATACTTATAAGGCCTGTCTAAAAGATATCTGACCTAACATTTTTCTGTGCAAAGTAGTAATTCTTAGGCAGCGCCACAGTGCATGGTGAAAGGAGAATCCTTAATGCTCATGCTTGCATTTTTTCACCGCGTTCACTTGTGCTAGTCGCTGGCTGGTGGTCGTCGAGTAAGTTGTCTTCTGGACATCATAACACTGATCCTGGGTTTCTGAACATCGTGATAACTGCAGACGAGTCATGGGTGTATGGGTATGACCCAGAAACAATAACACAGTCGTCGCAATGGAAGCATCCCGATTCTCCATGGCCGAAGAAAGTGTGACAGGTGCGAAGCCAAATCAATGTGATGCTGACTGTTTTCTTTGATGTCTGTGGAATTGTGCATCACAAATATGCACTGGAAGGACACACTGGCATCTCTGTGATACAGTTCGGTGCTAAAGGCCAGATATGTGAATGGTGAACAACTGACACTTGCATCATGGCGACGACCCTGCACGTTCATCCCTATTGATCCACACTTTCTTAGCCAAACATTTAATTACAACATTTCGCCAACCTCCTTACTCTCCTGACCTGGCTCCTTGCAATTCTGGTTGTTTCCAAAACTGAAGATGCCACTGAAAGGATCCCGTTTCGAGAGTAGAGAAGAGATAATGCAAAATGTGACAACAGAGCTGAACACCATTCCAAAAAAAGACTTCCAGAGGGGTTTCCAGCAGGGAAGGATTGGTGGGCTAAGTGTGTGCAAGCACAAGGGACCTACTTAGAAGGGGATTAGGATCCCAACTCTGTCAGGTATTCGAAATATTTTTTTCTGGCCAAAGGTCAGAGACTTTTTAGACAGGTCTTGTATATAAAGACCGCAAATCTTCAAACTAGTGACAAATGATGCACATTCTGCAAAATAACCCCGTAAAACATTGATTATTTAAGAATAAAAGACACAAAAAACTACTATTAGCCAATTCACTGAATCAGAATAAAGGTAGGAACGCTCCAGCACACCCGCACCTTTCAACCTTCAATAGGTTACTGACACTGTTTAATAATTAGCGTCATCGCAATGACTGTGGATGGTTGGGCACATGAATGTCAAAGCACTGGATGCAATTGTAAATGGAAGATTCAATGTCTGCAAATTGCAAAGCATGTTCAGAATCATTGATTGCATTATTTTCAACAATTTTTCTTTTCTGGTATTGAACAACAAAAAATAGTAATGTAGGGAAACATTTTGTACAATCTTTAAAACTAAAGTTTGAAATCTTCATTTATTATAACTTACAAATGTCATGTAAGAAAATGTATAAACTGGCTTGACTAAACAAAAGTTTGTCATTATACTCAAAAACTGTTCATTGCATTTTATTCACAAACATGAACAAAAAAAATCATTCCCAAAAACTTCTTCTGTAAGAAATTCTAGCACACTACATTAAAGGATAGATAAAACTAATTATTAAGAAACAAATTTAAATTGAACGAATTATATTGAACTTAGACTTCCATTCAATTCTGATTATGCGGAGTACAAAACTCATAAAATGATGGTGTAACGATGTTACCGTTCAGTTTAGAATAATTGGTTGCTAGGTCTTCAAGAGATCTTGATAATTATATTAAGTTGATTATGGTTTGACACCCCAAATAGGAGGTGCTCAGTCATTCTACATTGCATCACTGAGAGACTTGATAGAGTTAGGTCGCATTACGGTGCACGTCTCTTAGATCTACGGTTAATCGTTAAAGAAGCCAGCATGGGAACCGGAGGGATCAAGCAGCCCGCGACAGTACCATGAACACCTGCTGTGAGCAATAACACGATTATTACCAAGCCTAATCTCGTGGAATTATGACGAAGACTAACGATCTAATTTTTCAATATTAGGCCGCAGAGAACTAAGGCTGGAAGCACTCCAGCACAACGTACCCCGACAACAACGAAGAACCTGATCAGAGGCACAAGACACTGCAGGTTCGGCGAAAAACCAGACAAAGAACAGCCAGCTGACGGCAGCCCAGACGGAAGCAAAGCCGATTTTTGACTTATACTAAGGAAACAACAAAAGAAAGATGGTAAGTTTAAGAACCAACAGACCGATGTACAGAAGATTTCAATATGAAAAACAAACTTCAACCACAAAACTCAACCAAGTATATTGCCATACTTGGTGGGCCGTAAAACCACTTTGAGAGGTAATTAGAAATTTCAGTAGAAAACAGTGTAAGGTAGATGTTCGGTCAAAGGACAGAAAGTATAGCAGGGAGATGATTCAACTTGTGAAAGTCATAGCCCAGAAGAAAAAATACTGCTGAAAGGTTTGCACAGCAGGCATTAGCCCACCTCTTAAGGTTAGAAACCTCACCAGCTTAATTCAAGATTAATTTAGGTTATGATCAGAAAGATCTTCAACGGCAGTGCCTAAATTCAGGTCACAGCAAATAAATATAAATTTATATTTAAGTTTCAGTTCAATGCAGAAGGCCCTAGCGCAACTACAGTTCAACACAATAGGCCTAAGCCCAATTAGTTCATTTGAAAGACCGAACACCTTCAAGAGTATTAAAGTTAAAAACCCCAAAAAAAGTTGAATGAAATGAAATCACATTCACAAAAACTTAAAAACAGTTTAAAGGTAAAAGTAGCAGCAAGAGTGTAGGAAGTCGATGGTCAGTGACAGATCACGGTCTAGTTACATCACCAGCAATCATCACAAGTGAGATGCCCGTCCACAAGACCCACTGGCCATACAACCATCTCACGTGGTAGCAAGAGAAGGAGCTGAACAGCACACACTGAAACTCAAAAACTAGGACCTTTGAACAAACCGCCTGAACCCCGATCAAATCGACAAAAAAAATCCCACCGGCCCACACTACAGGCTCAACATAAAAAGCCACGTGAGGCATATGTGGGAAGAATTTCCCACACTTCAAAACACCCACTGTAATTTCAGATGTCAGGCTTTGCGCACATAACATTTTTTAGCCCTAATGCCTAATATTTAATTTCAGGTCATCAAATTGGTCAGCAGAAATTAGTTCTCTTCAACTTTATGACACCATCTAATTGTAAACGATATATAGAAAGCCTCGTGCAACTTGCTCAAAGACAGACCAAAATAACATGTGAATATTTACGCACTCGGAAGGGAAAACGGAATTTACAATATAACTATTCCACAGCACGTTTACTCTACCATGCATATAGCCTGCCAGGTAGCTGCAGTGCGGGAGAAACAACTCTGGTGCCACTGTAACTTTTCCAAAGGTAATTTCTGAGGAAAAAGCTGCATTTGTCAAGAACGTGGTCTAAGGGCAACTTATTTTCAAAAGAATAACATAGATTTATTCTTTCCCATCTCGTTCATAGGGAACAATGATTTACTATTGCTCTGCAGGTTTTTTTGACCAAAAAACTTACATAACATAAAGCTAAGTTTTTTCTTTTAATGGAATAATTTGAAGGCCATTTAAAACAAGATATATGTTACAAAATTATCTTGAATATCCTTCAGCTGCAACCAGCAGCCTTGCTGTTGCGGGGTCAGAATTTTCTATAATAAAACATCAATCTTGTATAGTGAGTCTTAAAATACTGGTGAAATGAAACTTTAGTGTTTATTATAGTTTACTCAGAACCAGAAAATGGGGAATACTAATCCAGAGGCACAGCAAATAGAGAATGTAAAGACAGGTATGACCAGATGAGCCAAGAGTGAGGACTAGGGAGCATGGACATGAGGTGTTGACTTGCTGGCTGAAAAGAATGAGCGTAACTTATAAGTACAAGAACTGCAAGCAACTCCCATGACCAGGCTTTACAAAAAGAATAAAACAAACAAACAAACACAAATTAAACAGAAATCTGAAGCAAATAAATCTCATAAAGCAAAGTAAATCAAAATTATTCAAAAATGTAAATTATATATGTAAAATGAACATAAAGAACAAAACTTGACTCAATAAAAGGAAATCAATCAAAATGAACATCTCAAGATACAATGGAAAAAATGAAAGAAGCAAACCAAATCAGAAACCAAAACTGATGAACTGAAAATTCCAACAATGAACATGCTACTTAACTAGAAGAACCATTCAACTCACCTCCCAAGATGGTAGAACTTAAGCAAGCTAGGTGTTCCAGGCTTGAGATTAACTTATGTAAAATAATAATTCATAGCACAGCAAGAATCTAGGCTGAAACAAACAGAAAAAAACACATTAAGCATGCAAACCAACATTCTCACAGAATACAACAAAAACTACATCCGATAGTGCTTGATGAAACCTTAGGAGGCCTTCCGGTAACATTGTTGCACTGCACTCACTTTTCAGTATGTAAACAAAAGTAGCCTGAGGAGGTCAGCAATGTTCCTGTTGCTCTATTCAGTCTAAGTTCAGTCTTGCTCATGAAATTGGAAAGATGTATATAATAACCGTTATTTTGATTAGTTGCATAATAAAACCTTTCAAGAAATAATTTTGGACCACATTAGTTAGGCTATGGTGCCAATTTTGATTTTGAGGTACTTCGAAATACACTCATGCCTTGGTTTTATGGACCCTGTTCTAGCAGATTTTGGATTCTACAGAAAAATTCTTGAGCTACTGATTTTATTTGAAAGTTGCATGCACTACGGACAAATTCCGTCGGTTCCAAAACTGACCTCAGGGGTGGTGGGCAGTTGCCTTGTTGACAGCAATGTTTTAGTTGTATACTGTATACATAACATGTTCAAATCTATGAATTCTTCTCTTCAGTCTGGCCTTGGTAGGGAATGAGTGAGGAGTGTGGCTACCGGCACTGAGTGACCTCTTAGAAGGCCAGCAGTGTAGCTGAGGCATGCTGGCACCCACTCTGCCTCTTAGAAGGCCAGCAGTGCAGCTGAGGCATGCTGACACCCACTATGGCTCTTAGAAGGCCAGCAGTGTAGCTGAGGCATGCCGGCACTCACTCTGCCTCATAGAAGGTCGCCATCGTTATATATTTTTTTTCTGAAAATGAGGGTCCAAAATACACAGATTACCTGCTAGGTAAAATACAATACCACCATTGTATTTGAGAGGAAAAGCTCTATACAAATAAAACTCTTTCTAAGCAATGAAACCGTTTGATGACAGCTTGTACATAAAATGAACTTGAAAAAACTAAAAACTGATTATTTTAAATAAAAATGCTTATAACTCCAGAACTATTGGCCCTAGAAAAAATTTCACACACCACACAAAGTTTCAACAGGTCAAATTTCAACAGGTCAAAATATATGAAATGCATAGTAAAAAAACATGAAAGTAGAATAGATCAATCACGTCGAGTGATTTTTTGATTTCTATCGTTTTGTATTTTACCAAAATAAAAATTCAAACTCCGTAGAGTGTTGTTGGGCTAGCAGCATTTTTTTCACTGAAAGAAAGAACAACCTTTTCCCATTACAATGAACTTTCAAAGAAACTTTTAACTTGAATAATGAATGTACAGTAAGTTGTAAAGTTAACCCATTTTTTCAAAACTACCGTTAGGTCGGTCATGTGGCGACGGGTTAAGGGGAACGTCCGGTCACAATCGAGAAAATGGCTCACATTTGTTCAATGGGATCCAGATCTGTAGAATATGGCATTTGTATGTATTTTCAAAAGTAAATGTCTCATATTTTTGACGTTTTCCCATTTTCGCCATAATTGTGGAGATCAGCAGGAAAATGGGTGAAAAAGTAGGGTATTTTCGAAAGCTATCTCCGAAAATTATTACTGTTGAGCAGAGGTCTCCCGCGGGCAACATCTGGCCTGCCACGTAATTTCATCTGGCCTGCCAAACAAATCTCTGTGGTGACCTTGAAAAAGTAATTATCTTATGACTGGTATTGCTGAATTAAATGGTTAGTTTTTCATATTTTATTCCTTTGGCCTGTATGAATGTAGAAAATATATAATGTGGCCCTTCCATTGAAAAGTTTGGAGACCCCTGCCATAGAGCAATGATTTAGATCTCATTGAATGTGCAAAGATTGCTGCATGGCTAGATGTGGACTCGTTATAAATTCACAGTAGCTTATTTATAATGTATTTTCAATTTTTTTTAAGCCGTACACTTTTCCATAGGATTTTCAATGTAACCAAAAAATATTTATGAATTTCATAACGAGCCCACCTCCAGCCATGCAGCAACTTTTTGCACATTCAATGAGACCGTAATCATTGCTCTATGATAGTACCTTTTGGAGGAGATAGCTTTTGAACTTTTTACCTTCAACTGCTCAGGAAGTTCATTTATCTGCCATTTTCCATTTTTTAATTGCAAGCTATATTGCTTGGAAAATTTGATGAGCTTGATGTTCTGAAAGCTATCTAAACATATGAATATCTTTTCTTGTAAGTTTTTCATGGCTCCTTGTCAAACTAGTACCACAAGGGATATTACAGATACGTATCACCACTACAGGAGCGCACGCTGCGGCGTCCCCCTCGAAGTGCTTCTCACCTTCCTCCCTTTATTTTCCCCTCTCACGGAGCAAAGAGCGTTGGGTAGCTTTGCTAGATTGTAAACTAAAGAGTTCTGTGTTGAATAGACTAACGAAAACAAAATCCAGATAGTTCTGGTTCGTGTCTAATGCGGTGACTGTCCGGTGATAGCAGCTGTATTTGAATCCACCCCCTTCACCCCCTTGTTTGCCACTCTCACAAAGCACAGAACGTTCTGAATTTTCACTCGCTTGTTAAACAAGGACTTCTGTGTTGAGTAAATCAATAAAAAGCACAAAAAACAAGAATTTTCAGGGGTGTGACACATGCACTTGCTGGTTGGCGCTGCCTGCTGACTGGACCCCTCCCCCCTTGCCAACCCCATTTCTCCCACTTACAATGCTCAGATCGTTCTGCAAATTTGAGAGCTTGTGACATAAGCGTATCTCTAGTGAATAAAGCAATAAAAAGAAAACCAGGGATTTTCTGGATTCTTGTTAGACATTCCTCTTAAGTAAAGTTATAATGTTGTATATGTTTGTGTAACACATTGTATCTGTAACACAGCTAGGCAGAACTTTAAATTTTGCCTTATTTTTGACCAAATGCAATGAGTTGAATTTTACCTTTCATCTTACTAGGAGTGAAACATGGACAGTGACCAGCAAACAAACCAGATCAGCAGAGTTTTAATCGTGTACAGTAGTTTGTATGCTAATTGTTTCAAACATGTCTCCTTTTTCCAGGTATGTTCTATCATCTGGACTTGACATAGCTAATTTAGAACTTTCATTTGGTTTGTACTGATTTACAACTATGGGGAAAGAGAATCAGGTAAGATTAGGTGAAATATTTTGAATGAAAAATTTAATGTTTAGTTTTTTATTTCTTGTCTTCATGTATCATTTTCAAATTGAGTTAATGTATGTGAGAAAGTTTATTTTAGTTAAGCTATAAGTGCCCATGAAATAATCAAATTACAGGAGAATTGTTGCCAGCATTTTTTGGGATGTGTGAATATCATTGGAATGATGGGCATTCCTTGCTTCTGTAATGCAGGATATTCTACACTCTCTATTCAGTTTATTACCTACAGTATGTGATATTTAACAACAGATTATTTAGTAGAACTAATTAAGAGAAGGGGGATGTGTTTTAAATTTTTATTTGACTGAACTTCATCTCAATTACCTCATCTCATGTCCAACGAACTGGATAGTGAGATATTCATCAACTGGGTTTCAACTTTTACTTGTGTTATGTGTAGTTTCAATTTGATGTAATATGGTTCCTTGTCTTTTACTTGCCTATGATACTATGTGGCATTTTAAAACCTTTAATCATTATCATATTGCAACAAAATTACATCCATATTGAAGAAATATGACTGTAGTGCATGTGCAATGATTCAGTGGACTAACACACTTGTACTTGAGCCAGAATTGTTTTCATATCAAGTTGTTAGATCCTTTTGTAGTTAATTACAAAACTTAAAGGGGATGCGGTAGATCTTGGATATTAAAAATTGGTAATTCTTCAATTGAACATTTTTTTTGTGTTCCAGGTGGATGGTCGATTTTCTCATGTGACTTCTGATCCCAGATTCAAGCCCCTGAGAGCAAAGAAAAGCTTTATTTCACAGGATGATGACCGGTTTAAGGATTTACTGGAGGTGAGAGTTATTTAAGAGCCTTCAAATGATTTATCTTCAATTAAGTTTACTGGGCATGTTGAATCAAGGCATTTAAGTCTTGCAGCTGGTGATTAATTTTAAAGTTTTGCTTGTTTGAATTTAACTTCTGGTTGTCCATTTTTTCCATTTATAGGTTGTACAGTTAAGGGTTAGAGATGAAATAGAGGACTGGAACAAAATTAGACTTGACTTGATTCTCCAGTTTCTGTGTTCAATAAACTGTTGCACATTAGTTTCTCCAAATGAAGTTCGTTTCATGATGAACTGCCATTGTGTATGTCTGAACTGCTCAAAAGACTGCTTCTACAACAGGTTAGCAACACAGTTTAATTATATCTCTTTTAAGTGTCTCCTACAATGTATGCCTTGAAACTAAAACATTTCAGAACTGTTGTGGAATGCTTCACTACACTTAAGGACACGGTCTACAAAAAAGGCTCATTTCTAGAGGGATTTTTCTGCGATTTACATACTAGGTGTAAAATAAACCGACAATTGTTTTTGAACGCATGTTTTTTTTGTAAACTTGTCGGAAACGATTTTTTTTTAAATCTTGAAAAATGGGTGTTGTAGAAAATGATTCTTCTTTCACAATTTTGAAGTTAAAGAACTGGCAAAATGTGTTCTAGATAGCTAAATGTCTTGTCTAGAGATCTGGTGCAGCAGTTTTTTGATAATTTGATTTTTTTTAATTTTAAAAAAAATTTTCTAAAAGCACCCAACACTGTTTTCAATTTTGGAATTATTTTGCCTATAATTTTTTAAATGAATTGAAACTCAAAAATCGGTTGCATCAAATCTCTAGATTGTTTCAACCACTATTGATTGATATGTGTGCCATTCCTGTACCTTCAAAACTGTGAGAGAAGAATCACTTCAAAGGTCAAGAGGCAAGTTTTCATGACAGCAATTTTTCTACATTTTTCTTTGTTTTCAAAATTTTTGAAATAATTCTTATTTTGAAATGAACTCCACTGCATTTTCAGCTTTATTTAAGTTTTATCTATTGATATGTTAGCCATTCCTGTACCTTTAACTGTGGGAAAGGATCCAAATCAAAAACTAAAAATGCAAGTTTCAGAACAAAGATTTTTTAAAAACGTTCATTTTTGATTTTCAAAATAATTCATTTTAAAATCAACTCTATTGCCTTATAGCCCATTTTAAGCCCTTTTGATAGAAATATTTGCCATTCCTGTACCTTCAAAACTGCGGTAGGCGATTAGATGTTTACACAACAAGCTAATTAGCTGGTGATGCAAAGTGTAGGGTTTTGGTGGTCGTGCCTCGCCACCTGAGGTCCTAGAGTGTCCAATCAGAATTGGTTCTAGAGTGCGTCTACGTCTTGCACTAGAAGGGGTGGGGTGGTAGTGATACGCCGTTTGCGATGAATCTTTACTTGAGTGATGGACTGAATTATACAATGAACGGTACCCGGGCGGGGCACCGCCCAGCACCGCTGTGCTGGCACACGCCGCAGACTCGGCGGTGGCTCTGACTATCCTCTCTGACTGACTCTACAGCGCATTATATACGCAACCGTATCATAGGTGGGCTTTCCCGTATTGATAATGATACAAGAATAACAACACAAGAAAGTCCAACCCGACATGGCTCCCCTTTTCGCGGAAGTGGGTCCTCCCACTTAACATACAATACCATTGATTACAAAAAGTTCAACATGTTCACGTGGACATTTACGTTAAGTGCATGGGGAAACATCATAAACAAACACAATTACCGGTTTATGAAATCATCATTGCATTTTATCAAAAGCAAAAACGCAATACTAGTTAAAAGCGTAAACGGCAAAAGCTATAATACATCACAACATACAATAGTGATGACGCTAAGCGAAACTAATCTAAATGACATTCGCCGTCGTTTACTGAAATATAATTTCCGGTGGGGTACACAAATGATTTAAGAATTTTTGGAAAACCAGAATTAATTCAAATAATTAATGAAACAATTAATGTAGAATATTATTATCACGATTAACTAACGATTACCGGTTTCATTTGAAAAAAAATTCATTGAACTCACAAAAATGAAACTTTCAAAAACTTCAGCAAAACTGCTAAAGCAATGTTCCACTCAAGCAAATATTTAATCAGAACTCAATACAACAAGCTAAATACAAAAAAAAACAAAACACTTGAATACACAAATCAGTAATAGACAGGCAACAGAAAAAAAAATTAAAAGGTTCACGTCTCGCGGCACGCAAAGGTTCACGCCTGCAGTGCGACAGCTTACAGCTGAACACAAATACCAATTGTACATGAACACAAACACTAAATGCACACAAAACATAGAACACTGAACGAAACACGAAAGAAAACACGGAAAACGAAATGTAAAAGTAATTACGTATCACACATTTAAGGAAATACACAGATAAAAGAACAACATACACGAAGTAAACTAAATCAAATGAATATGACAAAACATGATAAAAAAAGAAAGAAGAGGTTCAACGCATGAACCAAAAGAAGGAACACAAGTTGCTATACAAGATTTGTGTTGTGTATTCAAAAGAAATAACAACATTCGTTGGGACGCAAGATACATTCGTCAAGAAAACGAATATCATAAATAAAACACATGTTCAGGAAATGAAACTGAACACAGTGATAGGAAACTTTAACAAGTAATTATGAGCAATGGGCAAAGAAAAGACTTATGTCCCGTGTTATACTTCAAAGTTATAGGGTCTTCAAATTGAGTATAGGTACATTACACTATTTGGATTTCTGAAGGAAATGTTTAAACAATTATTGTAGATGTAGATAAGCTGTTTGAAGGGAATTTTCAAAAAATTTAAAAACGTTATTAAAACATTGGACTGAATTACTTATAAATGAACTTAACATGGCCAGACCAGAATGTGTGGTCTTTTAACTTGGCACTGGTGCACTTTTAACAAGTTGAATTTAGAGTGCAACTATTGTCATTGTAAATTGAGTCTTAAAATTAATTGGAAGTTTTTAAATTCTCATCCACCGATAAGTCCCAGTGACGTCGTCACGGACTCGGTATCCACTCGGTATCGGCCGTTGACCCAAAAACGATGGCCCAGCGCTTTAAAACACGTATCCTGTTTACGCCGATACGACCGTCTGGGGTTTCTCCACGGTCTACTTTCGTTGTGGGGAATTACTAGAGGTGGGGAATTACTCGTTCTGGGGAATTACTCGTTCTGGGGAATTACTCGTTCTGGGGAATTACTCTTTCAGATAACATGGACATCTATTGTGGTTTTTCCCCAACGTCAGAACACGTTTGCTCTGCATCTCTTTGTGATGACTTTCAATCACAAATAAATCGAATCAATCAATTCATCAGATATCTCATTCATCATATATCTCATAAAAATCCGACTAGAAAACATAAAAATGCATAAATGCAAAATCCTTTATCTGCAAAATATTTGTAACACAAAATAATAACCGGAAAAATTCAATTCTTACTCAAAAAACGTTTCAACCCGTTCCTGTTCAAAAACCGTTCAAACAAGCGCGTTCAAACACCACCGGAACACCATCCCTCACACGCAAAGAGAGATTGCTCCGTCAATCGATAATCGAAAACGTCACAATAAATCAATATGCGTCACAATGCACGGGAAAAAATTCAAAAATACGTGCGTCGAAAATAAATACGATTGAACAGCCCGCACATGCTAGACAACATGGCACCACAACAATTTCAAATAAAACACGGGATTTACCAGCAAATCAACAGTAAATTCGCAATAAAACAGTAACTGTAGCAGTAACTGTCACAGTCACATAAATCTGCTAGAGCTTCACGAGAGTTGCACACTCATCGCTGAGGCCGGAAGCCACAAGCACCGATAACTGATAGGTAAACGTCTCAACACCGCGTAACTTCGAAGTTACACTGACAAAAACAGTACACGAACTATACTGAAAAAAAACTGAAACATAATTCGTAACGTATCGTCGAACATTACAAAAAAAATAACCGTAAGTTCGGAAACATCTCTGTCTTTATCACTCACAAAAATTCACAAAAAATCGCAAAAATTAAACTTGCTCGTTAATTAAATCTGCGGCTCACGTCTAAAATCGAGCCACTTCGTCCAAAAAAAAATTAAGTAACCTCTTATAGCGCGATCACACACTGCGGACGACAACAAAAATTAAACTTTGTTTCCACGTCCGGAAACTCTTGAAAATTCACTCCTCGTCGAGAAAACGGTGCTTCTGGTCATCCGATAAAAAAAAAAGTAAACCGAGGGTTTTACTCAGAGTATTAAAACTCTACCGAATCACGCTGCTGAGAGTACTTCCATGTTTAAAAGTAAACTGCAGCGTTATCACGCTGGATAAGTTGCGTCACGGAACAGCTTCCGTGGGGTTGGGTTTTCTGATCTGCGATTTTGATGAACACTTGATAGTCGCAGCCTCCGTAGATTGTCATCGACCTTCCTAAATGGGTCGCGTTGCTCGTCTCTTGGTTCTTCTATGGTTAATCAAATTGTCACAGCACTGTCACTTCACTTTACTTTCACCCCCTTTCGCTCTCGCAAACGTCTCGGGCGTTAATGTAGATTTTGGCAACGTCCCTGATCATCACGGCGACGTTCCTCTTGAACGAACGACGTTGAACGATGTCCTTGTTGGAGAATTCTTCGGCAAAGCCACTCTATCACAGAGTCCGTGTTGGCGATCACACTTTATCGACGGCACTCTATCACAGGGTCCCTGTTCGGGCGCCAATGTAGGCAGCCGAATTCAAAACGAACACTCAGTTACATCATCATAATTTATCAGAATGTTATGTTTTGTTTGAGTACTAAAGCAGTTTGAGCTAGCCCATGAATTAACTCTCTTGCCATTCTTGCAGAGAAACGCTTATAAATGACCCCCATTAATGGGGGAAGGGAGAGGTCACCCTGCTATTGGCGTTTGCCAAGGTCGCAAACTGCGCTCCCTCTTCCCTGTCAAAGAGGCTCAAGGATTTGCGCACACACAAGCCAGTGGTATCATTTGATGCGCAGGAAAATTCTCTGTAAGATGAATTTAAAAACAAAATCCCTACTTTTTTGGATTTCCACATGGACTGTGGGGTCCATGTGGATGGCCTTAAGGTCCATGGCCTTGAGGGAAGCGAACGAATTTTTGGGGCCCAAAACTGCAAATGAGATTATTGCTTGAAAATGCTCCTAAACCCTTCCTCTATCATGTAGAAACATCATTTGTCCCGTGTTGGCAACCCGAACCCCCATAATTACCCCCAAATTGCCCCCCTCCCTTGCAGTTGCGCTCAGAGAGACCAACTGCGGCTCTGCTTAGCTCTGGTTGGTTGGTCCAAAAATTTTTCTTTGTTTGTAGACAACTGTCTATTCATAAGAGAGGTTTAGTGGTCTCTTGACCTTCTTAGTGAGTGGTTTTGTGCTTGTCCTTTCTTTGAAATGCCTAGAATATCAAATGCAGCTGTTCGCTCTGGCCAAAGATGCAATTTCAAATTTGAGGGGCAATTCCAGCTACAGTTTTTCACCTATGAAGGAAATATTTTTTTCATCATAAAGATCAAAGTGGGTACTATAAATAACAGATGTAGTTTTTTGATAATCTGATCAGAAATTTTTTTATTGCAAAAAAAATAAAAATTGAGTTTGAAGAATTCTAAATTTTTTGAAAAAAAAAGTTCTGAAGCGATATCAAAAAACTGTCTCGAACATATTTAGAACATATTTAGATAAGTTCATTATTAATTGAACAAAAAAACTAATCACCTTTATTTACAATATTGGCTGAGAAATTGAAATTTTAAGAAATTTTCCTCTGAGTGGGGGGAGGGTTTGGGGGAAGGGGGTGTGGGTAAATCTTAAAACTTTATTGGCTATGAATGTTTATTCAAATGTTATAAACATGCTCTGAATTCCTCAGAGCTTATTTCATTATGGAAGTATTTCTTTTTAATTTTTTAATATTTCATCGGGAAAAACTGTTCGGGGCCCTCTGCAGTTTGCAGCAGGTATTAGTGACTTATTAGTGGTAGCAATTTATTAAAACTATGGAAGACTTTTCTGAAATGATTTAGACTTATTAGTAGTGTATTAGTTTGTAAGTTCTGATGAAAAAAATATGAAATATAAAGGAAACAATATGTACTCTGCACAATGGTGTCTGATAACTTTGACTGTCATTTTCTCAAAATGTGGTTCATAGATTTTGACAGGCAATTTCTCCTACAGTTTTTAACCTATTGAGAAGATATTTTTGCATCGTGAGGAAC
Source organism: Platorchestia sp. MABIK (assembly GCA_014220935.1). NCBI lineage: Eukaryota > Metazoa > Arthropoda > Malacostraca > Amphipoda > Talitridae > Platorchestia > Platorchestia sp. MABIK. Next base: position 58,312 of record JACJUY010003821.1, on the reverse strand, counting down.
AAAGTAAGTACAATAAATGCTAGGGAGAGTTTTTTTGAAAAGTTGATTAAAAATTTATTTATCTTCCATAAAAAAAAATATGTTTTTAATATTCAAATAGTTGAAAATTTTTCTCTTTTTAGCAAAAACAAAAACCTTTCTTAGTTATCGTAGATATTTCAATTAAAAATCGAACAAAAAAAGCATTTGTCTCTATGTACAATATTGGCTGAGAAATTGAAATTGAAAAAAATTTTCCATGGAGGGAGAGGGGAGGGAGGTATGGGTAAATTTCAAAATTTTTAGGGCTACAACTGTCTATTTGGATGTTATAAACATGCTGTGAATATCCGAAAGCTTATTTCCATCCGAAAATATTTCTATTAATTTTTAGAAGAATTCATTGGAAAATTCGTTCGCTTCCCTTAAGCATGTAATATTCTGGGAAAGATTGAGTGACATGTTCTCATTACCATCCTCATTTCCTGAGTGAACTCATCAATGTATGTTCAGTGCTTGAGTAATGTATTGAATGATTTTCATGCCTGTGACAAGCTCATTGTATCATGTCGGTGCTTGAGTATTTAGCTGTCAACTGACCAATGTACACGCAGTTGGGTGTAATATAGCACCATAAAAATACTGAGTGCAGTTTGATTTTGACTCTGATTGGGCTACTACAACTCTACTCATTGAGGTTGGCAAGAAACCCAGCTTTTTTATGTTAAAAAAATAATAGTTTTAATTTCTTAGGGGAGTTATTCTTATTTTAAATTTTCTTCTTCTCACTCATTACACAACTGATCCATGCCATCTATGTAGGTGAACATAATCTTTATTGTAATAGAAAATGTCATTGAGGTATCTAAGAGTATTTAGAAGTACATTACATGAGAAAAATTCAGTCCTCTGCCTCATAAGTGTCTCATCAGCTACAGTTTGATGAAAGAAAAATTGGGAACTTATTCATTGGATGTGAAGAAAGAATAAAAAAGTGTTTAAGGGGACGGTCTGGTGGAGACAATAAGTCCGTCGGTTCTCGACGGATTTTCCTAAGATTTTCACATTAGGTGTCAAATGATGAGGCCTTTCTTTTTGAACTCGTGTGTTTTTCTCGTAAACTCAAAAAATGAAATAAAAAAAAACGAAAAAGTGGGTGTTGCGGAAAAGAGTCCATCGCCCACAATTTTAAAGTTACAGAATGGATAAAGGTTTTCTAGGTAGCTAATTGTCTTGTCTTGAGATCCGTTGGTAAGGTTTATTGATAATTTGATTTTTTGAATTATGAGAAATTTTTTTCCCTAAAATCAACAATTTTTTCCATTTTTTCAAATTGAACTGGTTATAATTTTCAACATGATTTGAAATTCAAAAAACTGTACCACCGCTTCTCTAGGATATTTCAATCGCTATCGATTGATATGTTTTCCATTCTTGTACCTTCAAAACTGTGGGAAATGGGCCTCTTCAAAGATCAAAAAGTTAAGTTTTCAGGAGAGCCATTTTCTAAATATTTTTTTTTTCGTTTCATTTCTGAACTAATCATTTTTTTAAAATAAATTTTACAGCTAATGTAGATCTTTCTAAGTTCTATCGATTGGTATATTAGAAATTCCTGTACCTTCAAAACTGTGGGAAAGGATCCAAATCTAAAAACAGAGAATGCAAATTTCAGAACACCAGTCTTTTTAAAAAAATTTTTTTTTGGCAATTTCAAAAAATTTTTCTTTTTTCAACTCTTTCACTTAGTAGCTCTTTTTGAGCCCTTTCGAATGATATATTTGCCATTCATGTACCTTCAAAACTGCGGGAGGCGATTATATGTTTACACAGCAGCTAATTAGCTGATCACTCAGAGCAGCCGGACTCAAAACAAACACTCAGTTAATCATCATAATTAACACTGAGAGTTAGAATGTTTCGTTTGAGTACTAAGGCATTTCAAGCAAGGTCATGAATAAACTCTCTTGCTATTCACGTTGAGGAACGCCCGAAACTGATTCGTAATTAGGGAGGAGAGGGGGAAATCACTCATACACAGGCAAGTCAAGGTCACGTTACTGCGCATCTTCTACTCCGTCTAGGAGACGAACCAATGTACGCACTTGAGAGCGAATTATACCGTTGGATGCACTAGAAAATTCTCTATAAGATGAGTTTATAAAACCGAAAACCTACCACTGTCCAAATTCGACCCAGACCGTTCCCTTAACTTTACAAATTTATGGCGTAGGTTGTTAATGTCTGATGAAGTGCATGAGTGGAGTGTTAAACAAGGGCTTAAAATACATTAAGATTGAGATTTCTACATGTTGTAAGTGTTTATTTTCATTCTCCATGACACCAGAAAAAATGAAAGCTATTGCAATGAAAAATAAAAAATAAACCTCCGAAATTGTTCCCAATAGATTCCTGCACTAAAATTATGCAACTCCATGCATGTCCAGCATGTTCTGGCAGCAACAAGTCCCAGGATGCAAAATAGACATTGAGCTGATAAAGCCAAAGACCAGTAAAAATTTATAGGGGCTCTAGTGTGAGAAAATCAAAACAGCATTTAGAAAATGAAAACGATCAAAAAAGGAATTGCACTGTATTTTTCAGGTTGTATTAGATATGAGTTCTTTAGTTTAATGAGGCTGGCTTGTTCTGTTTTAGACTGTTTTTTTATTTTTATACAGTATTCAGAATCTTTTAGCTGTGCTTGGTAAGCTTTTTGGTTTTATTAGGTGGTCTTTTTTAGGTTATATTAGGTAAGCTTTCTAGGTTTAATTAGCTAGGCTTGTTAGTTTTAGTAAATATATATAAGTTTTACTAGGTGTAGGTGTACTATTTGGTTTTATTGGTTCTTCAGCTTTTTTTAAGGTGGGTTTTCTTGCTTTTATCAGGTGAGCAGTTAGTAGTTTTATATGGTGGTTATTTTAATGCTGACCTTGTTCCTCAATGCTACACCAAGCACACAGTTAACAAAATTGGAATAGTTTTCAGTCAATTATTTTATATCTTATCAAGAAAGTTGTTGAGCTCTTGGCTTTTTGTAGTAATATCCTAGAAGTTGCCAGAGGTGTTTATTTTGATTAGGATTTTTTGTGTACTTGATAAAAGCATAACAAAAAGCTATTTTTTGAAATTTAATTAGCTCTATGAGGATGTGAGATATATCCATATTGCTGGTTGCATGATGATATCAGGTGGTATCATAAGTCCTGTCCATTTTCATGTAACCAGCACAGCCCACGAGGGGTGAACCCACATACTCACAACACACACACATTCACTCACATTTCCACAAACACTCACACACGTATACATGTTGTGCACACTTTTCAAATCATCACAAATCAGCAGCAATGCAATGAGATACACCATCTCAAATGACAAAACAATAAATATATGCAATGTCTTTCACACTCGAAGCTCTCATGTTGAACTTTCAAACACCACAAGCATTTCATTTAGCAATAGCAATATCAACTAAAAATTTTCCAATACCAAATGAAAACAACAAATATCACTTTGCCAACCTATTTCTATGAATAACACAGTCTAACCAAACATACCTCACGGTAACCTGATTTAGAGTCTTGAAATTACTAAACCAGTACATTACAATTCAACCAATCTTCAAATTAGTTGTCCTATAACACCCTATCAGAAGCTAACCTAACCTAACCAAAGGTATTTTAACCTAACCTCAGATTGCCCAACTTAATTAGTGAAACTCAACCTAACATAACCTATGTTAACTTACGTTAACTAAACCTATCCTGACCTTACATAACCTTAAGGGAACATCTACCCAGAATCCGGAAAATTTCTGATTTGTGTTTTATTGCTTTATTTGCTAGAGATATGCTTGCTTCACAAGCTGTCAATTTGAAGAACGATCTGAGCATTGTGAGTGGGAGAAATGAGGTTGGGAAGGGGCGAGGGGTCCAATCAGCAAGCAGCGTTGACCAGCAAGTGCATGTGCCACACCCCTAAAAATTCTTGTTTTTTTTTGTGATTTTCATTGCTCAATTCAATACAGAAGTCTTTGTTTTACAAGCTAATGAAGGTTCAGCACGTTCTGAAGGGGAAACGAGGAGGGGGGGGGGGAAGGGGGATGGATTTGAATGCAACTGCTATTGCCGGACAGTCACCGCATTAGACACAAACCAGGAATATCTGGACTCTGTTTTGTTGGTCTTTTCGACACAGAACTCCTTAGTTTACAATCTAGCAAAGCTACCCAACGTTCTTTGCTCCATGAGAGGGGGAAACGAAGGGGGAAGGGGAGGAGCGCGTCGAGGAGGACGCCGCGGCGTGCACTCCTGGAGTGGTGATAGGTATCTGTGATACCCCTAGGGGTTCCGGTTCCTTCAAAGAACCATGTAAAACTTACAAGAAAAGATATATTCATGTGTTTAGATAGCTTTCAGAACGTCAACCGCGTCAAATTTTCCGAACAACAGCTTGCAAATGAAAAAAATGAAAAATGGCACAAAAATGCGCTCCTGAACAGTTGAAGATAAAAAGTTCAAAAGCTATCTCCTCCAAAAGTTATTATTGTAGAGCAATAATTTAGATTTCATTGAATGCGCAAGGAGTTGCTGCATGGCTGGAGGTGGGCTCGTTAAGAAACTCGTTTTTTTTAGTTACATTGAAAAATCTACGGAAAAAAAGCATGACTTTTGAAAAAAATATTTGAAATTTCATGAAAAATAAAACATTACGAATTTCATAACGAGCCCACGTCCAGCCATGCAGCAACTCTTTGTGCATTTTATGAGATCTAAATCATTACTCTACTGTAATACCTATCGGTGGAGATAGCTTTTGAAAATACCCTATTTTTTCACCACTTTTTCCCCAATTATCTCCGCTATTATGCCACAAATGGGAAAAAGTCTGGAATGCGAGCCTTATCTGCTTTCTAAAATACAAACGTATGCCAAATTTTATAGTTCTGGATCCCATAGCAGAAACATGAGAGCCATTTTCTCAATTGTGTCATGACGTTCCCCTTAACCAAGTTTCTCAACATAGTCCAACATAACCTTAATTCACCGAAACTAACTCCCCTCAGGGGGATACAAATATTGTATCTATGGGAATTAGCACTCCCAGGGGGAAAATGTGAGGGCCCAAGCTGAGAGTTAGGTAGGCCTTCTTTTTGTTGAAATAAAATGTTTTTTGTTATGTTAAGGACCACCTTTTTCGGTTCACTGCTGTCCTGTTTTTTTAGCACCTACTACTTTCTTCTGCAACTTTTATCTTGTTTCATGAACTTCTTTTTCAACTTACTGTTTCTATGCCTCTTCTGCATAGATTCCGCATCCTCTTATCTCCATATTAAATGGTTCCTTCCTCTCTTTGATATGTTCTTTTTTGTTGCAGTTAGATTGTTATAAGGTTATACTAACAGATAATCTAATCTTGTGAAGTATTAAGTTGGTGCAAAACTGGTTATTGGTATCAAAATTTGTTGAAAATGAAAATTCGAATCATTAAATTTTTTGTTGATCAACATGGCCTCCATTGCTTTCTGTGATATGTTTTCGTGCGTACAAATGTCATACCATAAAATTTAAATGATCTTGAACAAAATTATGAATCCAATTCATTTTCAGTCTCCTCTTGTTTCTAATCTAAAATCACTTGAATGATTTTGTTGCAAGCCATCCGCGGAAGTTTGGCAAGTTAGAGCTAATAACTAAGCACGGTATCCGCCAATGCAGGAAAGCCACTTGCCCGAACAGCCGTCCAGCGTCAAGCTACGTGACAATCGGCTTACTGGCCCAAATCACAATGGCAACCCCAGGGGCTGCTCAAATACCAGCAGAGGATCAAAGTAACTTAATTTGCATGTTTACTCAATGACTAAATTGAAACTCACATAAGGCCTGATGTTGCAAGGCATGTTTGATGGGCCGCTTTACTTCTACCTGCTGCCAGATTCTTGCCAAACTTATTGAAAAACGATAGCAAGACCTATAGCATCACCTGCAGCAACTTTCGTTACTCCCTTGAGAGGGAATTAACTTTATTTCAGCAGGCAGCAATCGTAGTTGGTCGTCCGCTTTTTGCAAGTTTCTTTCCGTCCACGACTGACTTGTTCAGCCAAGTGATTGATCGAGCTAGCATGACTTGGGCGTGATGCATGTTTAGTCACCCTTTGAGCCAAAAAGTGCGAAGTTGAATGCAAGTGTTTTCTTTCATCCGCCAACCTTGGCACAAAAACAAGCATTGGGGTTCATGCATGATGATTGTAGCTGGTTTCACTGTTCTGGAAAATTTTAATTTTGTAATGTACTAGCCAGGAAAATAGGGATGATTAAAACAAAATTTCTGTGTCCAGGTTTTTGTAAGATTTTGGTCATTTGAGAATGTTCATCTCGCTAATTCTCTGGAAACACATCTTGGAGGAACAAGCTTTCTAATCACTGAAAGTTTTTGCCATAGAACCACACGATGAAAGTTTTTGCTCCAGTGTATTATGAGACAGATGCTCCTTACAATTATAAATTTAAAAGAGGTTATGTCTTGAGCTGTGGGTTAGGTAGGTTTTTGTTTCCTTGAAATAGAGCAGATTTTTTATGTCATTATAAACCTTTTTTCAGTTCATTGCCTTTCTTCATATCAGTTTCTATTTCTTTTTTGTTTTACTTCTATCTTCTTTTGATAGCTTGTTTTCAATCTAGCTATTTCTATGTGCTGGGGATGGGAATACACTTTGTGCTCAGATTCCCTATTCGCATAGTTCCATTAGTTTCATACAAAATGGTGCTTTTGTCCCTTCTCTCTTGGCACTTTTGTTGTAGTTAGAGAGACTTAAACAAACTTATAATCTCGTAATTTAATTGCTATCAAGTTTTAGGGGCACTCATTTAGCTTATGACAAAATTGAAATACCTCTTTCAGAGTAGAGGAAACTAATCTGACTTCTTTCATTCAATGCATTACTCTTGTAAGGAATATTTGACCGAATGTCAGTTACCCACACGGTTCCTCAGGTCAGATCAATGTAATATTTGGATTTAGTCTTGCGAGCAAGTTGTATTCAGTAAAATAGGACAAGTGCAACCAAGGTAAACAATAAACCAAATATGTATACAGATGAATAAACCATAAAGTAATGAGAAAGCAAAACAATGAAACCAAATGAAACAGTGATTGCCATTTAAATATCATTCGAGGAACCAAATACATTGATCTGTTCAGAGGGTTTACTGTAATGCAATACACTTTGAATACCAGGGCCTCTAACAAAAAAAACATTTTCAACTATAGATAAGAATGACTTAATTGAGAACACAAAGGGAAACTATTGGTGTTAACAAGGAGCGTATAAGTGTAATCAAATGAATCTTTAAAATTTCATTAGGTTCTGCTTACCCTTGCTGCGTCAAAGCCAGGAGGAGGTTCCTTACCAAAGTACAAGATGGGCAAAATCCTCTAGGACTCACTAGCTCCAAGTCACACATGAGTGGCTCAATATTGGCTGCTTTGTAATTAAGAGAACTTGGATCAGCACTCAGCAGGTTAACACCATTGATCTCATGTTTGGCTTATGGTGATTATAAAATATCAGGCAAATTAAACCACAGAAAGAGTCACTCAACAGATTTATCCCATCAAAAGTCTTGGTTGCAACAGATGGGAATAATGTGTAAGCAAATAGGACACTAATGGTACCAGGAGATCTGACAACCATTGCACGGACACATAGCCTTTAAAGTATGAAGAGGATGTACCGAAATGTTAAATAGAAAAAAAGGCAATTCTCACATTCTTTAAATATTCGTAGAAGTGGAACATTACTTCTAAACAAGCTTGACAGATTAGCCTAGAGTGTTTTGAACATGATGTGAGAATAGCTTGCCAGATTGGTTAATTGAGATTGTACACTAGTGCTTCAAGGAAATAGAAGGGAGAATATAATTCCAAGTTTCTGGCTGCTATGTAGAGCTAGTATTAGATCTCTCAGGCTCTGTAGCTGGGGTGTGTAAGCCAGGGAGTACTCCTCTGTGTATATCAAGCAAGTACCAGGAGCCAGAACTACCAAGTGTCATGGCTCCTATCATCAGGCAGTTCCTTGGCTCTACTCTTAAAGAGCCGAGAGGTTTTTGTTCTTGATTGTTGATTGAATTGGTGGAAATTTTCTGATTATTTCCTGTCCCCCCCCCTTTGAAGGCAGAAGCCTGCTATATTTCTGGTATAATTTTTGATACTATACCTATTCCCTATTCTGTTCATGTGTTGTAGCACGTTCTTGTGAAGAACACTAACAACACAATTTTCCGAACGGCTTAGTAAGCAAGCTTACGCTTGTCAATTATGTGTTCTTCATTCATTCAGTTTTATCTTTTCCACAGAATTCCACTACACACAAAACGGTTGACCCTCGTGGTCGCAAATTCAACATAAACACACTGGCAGCAAGAAAAGAGGGTTTGGCTGTCAAAAGAAGACTAGAAAGTGAAGAGTTAGTGCCCCAAAAAAAGAGCAGAGGCAAAGACGATGGTGAGAGCGACTCTGACAAGCCCCAAGAGGCGGGCTGGCCCGGGGAGCAGACATCGGGCAGTGACGAAGACTCCGACGATGAGGGCTACAACAACGATGCTGTGGAGCAGTACGTTCATGTGGATGAAGATCTTGGCTTGATTCAGAAAATGTATAAAGGTAAGCATTTCACAATATTCTGAAATATCTCCTCTCATTTGCATACGTATTTACATTTGAAAAATCTATGAGCATTTCCCAATCTATTCTAGGAGCTGAAAAAATTTGTTCGTAATTCATTTGGTATTGAGTTATGTATAGTAATTTTGCATTTTCCGTTGATGTTGGAAGAATAGCTAATAATTTTTTCAAGTATGTTAATGCCATTCACCCCAACATTAAATTCACAATGGAATGTGAATAGAATGATGAAACACCTTTTTTTAGATGTCCTGGTAAGGAAGTCTGATACTAAGTTCATCTCTTCAGTTTATAGGAAGCCCACTTTTACCGATCTTTGTACAAATTATTTCAGCTACGTCCACAAAGGTTATATTAAATCGTGTGTAAAAACTTTATTGCATAGAGCCCATTGCGTCTCAAGCACGTACCATATATTGCACAATGAATTAGAATATCTGCAAAAAATGTTTGCGCGTAATAATTATCCAAAATATCTTGTTAATCAAATAGACAGAAAATTTCTCGATAATAAATTTTTCCTCCCTCCTGTAACTTTGACCGTACCAAAACATAAAATATTTATTGGCCTTCCGTTCCTAGGTTACCTGAACAGTGAATTTCAAAGAGAGTTTCTAGTCCTTGCGTGAACCATTTTTACAGAGGTTGACGTTCATGTTTATAATAAGAATACCTTTAAGATATTGTCTTTTTTTAACCGGAAAGAGTGACAGGATGAGTGCCTGGGAAGTTGCTGTGTATATGTGTATGTTTGTGATTGCTGCCAGCAATCGTACGTTGGAAGTACTACCCTCCATCTATTTATCCGCCACAGCCAACATTCGGGATTTTCTCATATTACTGGCTGCCCATTTGCTTGTCATTTGCATTTACTTGTTTTATTCTGAAACGTTTGCTTAAATAAATGTTCTTTATAACGTTGGTTCTACGATTTAAATTGGAAGAATGATGTAGCGTCTAATTTTCAAATATAATGCATACCTAAGCTGTCATCCTAAGGTATTTTCTTCTGTGCGATGAAATTTCTGTGTGGGAATGCGTGTAGTCAATGCATTTCAATATTGATAACAATGCATTTCAGACATTGAAGTGGCGGATGCCGAGCAGCCCATGACAGAGCTGGAGGCGCGCAGACTGCGGGCCGTGCTCGACCCGAACAGGAACATCGTGCGCTGCCTGGACAACTTCAGTGACTCCGAGCCCTCCACTGAGGAGGACTCCTCGTCCTCTGAGGAGGAGGAGGAGGAGTATGACTGGGGGCAGCTCGATAAAGAAGCCGTCTGGGATGTGGATGGTAACCAGGTCCAGGTACGAATTTCAGTACTTGCTTACATTTCTATGGATTTTGTTGAATATTCTTAAAATAGCTGAAAAGATTTTGTGTGCTTTACTTTCAATTAAATCTTGATTGTTGGAAATTCATTTGGATTTGAAACAGCTGTAAATGTTTTCAGATTTCCACTGTTGCAACTCAGTACTGGTAGGCAATAATATCATCAGCCAAATTTTTTATGTACATGGTGTAAAGTGTGGTGAAGCGTCAATTCGAACTGGAGAATATGTTGCTTGCTTTTCCTTTCTTCCATACTTCTATGTTTTTCTCCCATATTCATTAATGTGCCCTTAGTTTCTTAAAATTTTGTTCACTTCATTGCTTTGGACCTTTGGCTCAGCCTCGGAATTTGGCACTCATCATGAGGGGCTTTAGAGATTTGAACTCCACTGGGTATGCTGACAATGTATGGCTTCCTCAATGCTTCTTTGAGCGTAGCAGTCTTTGTTGGTATCTCAAGTTTCTTAGAGAGGATTGCCAATGCCTGTTAATAGAGCTTGCGATGAGTTCTATTGAGTTATTTGCTTTCTGTTTCTGCCCCTGTTGTCACCGACACTGTTTTTGTCTTTGCATGGAAAAATAATTTATTTAGTTTTTTTTCCTCGAATGGGCACCCATAATATGCTGCCTTTGTTTGTCGGTAATGAGCCAATGGAGAAGGATGTTGAAAAATCCTACTTCTTGGGTGCTTTTAGAAATAGATTTTCATTTTGTTGAATATCTTCTGTCTCGCCAACCCGCTTCAGCGGCGAAAACTTCCAGAACTAACTGGCACAGGAAACATAGTCTTTAGCTGACACCCTGTACGGGGTCAGTACACGCTGCAATAACAATAATTCATGACAAGTAGGACAATAGCTAAAGAGAATGCTCACCTCGAATATTCGTTCGAAGATTATGTTCCGGTGAACATTTCTCCACAAAAAGCCGGCTGTCAAGGATTAAGCTTCCCTGAAGCGGGGCCGGTATAGGTCAGAGCACATAGTTGACATGCGCCCCGGACCAAGTGTTATCTTCATCTGAGGAAGAAGCCCGCGAAGGCACCCTCCTCACCTTCGCTCGGATCCGTAGCTGAGGCTTCGGATTCGCTCGTAAAGACAAACGAACATTTTATGCATGTCCAAGTTATTAATGTCGCCAGGAAAGTGAAGCACTCCCACCATTGCCCCGCTTATCATAAATAGTTAGCGTTTCTTACTTTTTAGGCCAGTGTTGATATGAATGAAGACCCAGTCCCTAATTATGCAAGATATGGGCTGTCTTGCACGGGACTTTAGTAAGGAGCAAGGCTGGATTTGCAACACTTCCTCAATCAGAAATAGATTTACATTTTGTTGAATATCTTCCTCAATCAGAAATAATGGGTTGACCTTGTAATTAATAATAGCTCTGATTCTCGTCTTGAGGTGTCATCACACGCTCTTACAGAATATTTAATACTGGTTTCTTCACAGGAGACAAAACGGCTGGCTGTGTGCAACCTAGAGTGGGACCTCTTCAGTGTGCAGGATATATATGTCGTGCTCAACTCATTTGCTCTCAAGGTAATGGGGCTTTATCAAGACTTCAAAGTTCTTATTTTGTATGCAAGACAATAGTAATTGTACCACCATCCTATGTGAACTTACACTTAGCCAAATTATCATTTTAAAATGAAAAATTTATCAGTATTTGGATCATTTCATATACGTACATTGATTCTATGTTCTTATATGCAGACCGTAGGCAGTTGGCACACTGGTATTTCTATGGCTGCTTCTGTATGGTCAACTATCTTATGGTTGCGGCATTAAAGGCTACTTTTACTTCAGAACTGTTGCACGTGGCCTGAATAGTGCGTTCGTTAACCTACTTCTCGGGTGTTGCTAAGGTAGTTACGTTTAGAGTATTCACTGACTAGTTAACTGGATAGTTTAATCTTTTTCAATTTCTGTGTGATTTAAGTGACTGACTCACATTTTTACGAAAAAATTCATTTTTTGTTTGTAGACGTGCGCTAAGGCTTTGTTGTGCTCCATTTTAAAATTTCATGCTCCTAGACCAAATGGTTCGGAGATATCGATCGTCGAAATTGCGCAGTTATTGGTCACGCTGCGTTGGAGAGCTACCTTATTGGCAAGGAAACATGCCAGTGCTTTCTTTGCTTTGAAAAAGCACTGATGAAAGCGGAGTTTTTACTGGCCAAATCTATTCAGCAATTAGCCACTCAGAGTTCAAGGCTCTAGAAGACACCTCTGTTACACTCGAGCCGTCAAGGGAGGAATGTAGTCACCTGGCGCTTATGAAATATTTTTGATTTATGTAGATAGGAAACCGCTCGTGTTTATTGACGTAGCGGCTTGGTATGGGGCTCATTTTATTCGTAATTGGATGTACTACAATCACAATTACATTTTTAATTTAGGTTTTCATAATTTTTTTTATGTTTTAGTAAATTCCTACAATGTGAGAAACAACAGATTTTAATTTTAATTCAATAGAGATCGGAGAATATTGCTTTTTGAGTGCGATGATACTAAAAGTAACTTTTAAAATGAATTGGTTTGGCTTGAGTAGCATCTTAAAAAATGCCCCCAAAAAGCGTTTTTTTAGAACAACTCGTTATCTATGTAAAAATTCAAAAAACGTGTATAAGCAAAAACGTTTCTAAATCCTAATTTACATACGAGGTGCAATTTTCAGATAAATCAGCCAAATAGGAAAAAAAGTTTCTCCATAAGTGAGTGGACCCTCTTAATACGTTAACCGCCACATGTACCACCGGTGTTATATGCACAACTTACGTGCAGCGCCACATGTACCACCAGTGGTATATTTTCTAAGTCCTGAAATTATTTTCTTGCCCTATATTTTGCCTGCATTTTCTGGATTAATGACTCCTCAGGGGGATACAACTATTGTATCTATGGGAATTAGCGCTCCCAGGGGGACTATGTGAGGGCCCGAGCCAAAGGATAGGTAGGCTTCCTTTTTGTTAAAATAACATAGGTTTTTGTTTTGTTACGGACCAACTTTATTTCGGTTCACTGCTGTCCTGTTTTCCAACACCTACTACTTTCTTCTTCAACTTTGATCTTGTTTCATGAACTTCTTTCTCATCTTACTGTTTCTATGCCCTTTCTGCATAGATTCCACGTTCCCTTAACTCCATACTAAATGGTGCCTTCTTCCTTCCTCTCTTTGGATCTCATTTGTTCAGGATAGGGAGGCTTAAACTAACTAATAAACTAATAATCTAATCTGGATTAATGATATCACAATCATGCATAGTTAAATTTTAGTGCTGAAAATATCTAAATATGACAAAAATGCCACTGATTTTACAAAAAAAACATTTCTTTCCTCGAAATGTTACGATACAAAATTTTAATTAAAATATTCTGTAAAGAACCTCTCTAGAATAATAATACCAATTATTTACTCCTAAATACTTGAAAATAGTGCCGTTAGTTTGCTCTAGACATCTACAAATGAATCATTCTGCATAATGCATTCCTTCAAAGCATGCAGGGCCGAGATGACGCTTATTCTTACACCGGTCGCAAATAGTTTTCACTCGTCTTGCTTTGGCTGCAGCAGCTGCAGAGCCTTCATCTTGCCTTATAAGGTTACGTGTAATTCAATGACTTCGTCAGTGATAAATATGCTGTAAATGTCAATAGGCTTGATTTCATCTTGTGATGGAAACTCATTGACGAAGTGTCTTGTTTCACCGACACTACACCTATAATTTTGGGAACTAGTTTTGATGTCAAACCAGGCTATTTCATAACCATTTTCATTCTCAAACCTCACTGAATTTTCCTCCATGGACACAGGGGGGG
>JACJUY010003821.1:21921-44472 GCA_014220935.1 Platorchestia sp. MABIK | reverse complement strand
GGGGGGGGGCTTTTCTGATCCTTGATTAGATTGGTCTTGATCACTTTCAATAGCATCGTTGGATGCAAAGTCTTGTTCTCAGGGTTCGAAGCTTGTATCATCTTTGGTTTCTTCAGATGACGAAGTCTCGTTAGTCCCATAGAAGGGTGCGGTATTCATTACATTGAAATACAACCAAAAATACGCATGTAAACAAAATATTTGTCATCAAATGTAATAAAATGGTAGAAAAACCGAAAGAAAGTGTGTACCACCGATGGCCAAACGCTATGTTTGGAAAGGATAATTGTCTCTGTAATGCCATACCGGTGTCCAAGGAAGCATGCCCCACCAGTGGTACGTGCGGCGCTGCCACAGAAATCGTAACACCGTGTCGCCATATGTACCACATGGGATCATGCTTTTTTATTGCTCATTTCAATATAGCATGGAGAGCGAACACGTACCTAACTTCTAGTCCCGTTGCCGCAACTGAACTGAACTTGAGAGCGTGGAAAAAGTGAAGTGCTAAGGGAAAGTTCCAAGATCTCAGCATGGTGATCAACGTGTTAAAGAATTGAAATGCATTTTCATTTTAGTTATCGCTTATCAGTCGCCAAAATTTGATAAATTCTTTTTGAGCCACTGTGAAGCTATGTAAACAATTGAAAATGCTCGTTTTGTGTGTGTGACGTGCAATTATTTGTCCACTCTTGGTTGACCATCGCGTCGGATTGAAGTGGAAGAAAAATATTTGTGAATCTTGGTTTCTGTTTGATAAGTTAATTTAATTGTTATTTTTTACTTCTGAAAATTTTTGTAGGCAATTTCTGAACAAATGAAGCAAATGAAGCAACTGCGCTCCATCACAGTACTAGTGTAATTTGCGCGTTGTGATTCAGGAAGTGAAAGTTTCCTCACACCTTGCTAGCATTTACCCAAACGTTTAACTCAATTGGCGTGAAAAATGAAATGATTTCTTGTCATGCTCATAAGAAATTCTTGGAAACAAGAGCTTATCTAATGAGACCGTGTTATAGTCACTCTCTGTTGGTAAAGAGATTTTCTATTCTACTGTTGTCCGTATTAATTATTGGCTGCGCGTTTCATGTGAGCAGGGAGGCAAAGTGGGCCAAGTTTCTGTCTACCTGTCCGAGTTCGGCAAGGCGAGACTGGCTGAGGAGCAGCAGCTGGGGCCAAAGGAAGTGCGAGATCTGCCCAGTGTTGCTGGTGAGTGCTGTGGGCCCAGGTGCTGCGGGACACTGTGTCTCCCTCTACTGTATTACCACACGATTTTCATATTTATGGTTCATTTATATTCATAGTCTATAAGTATTATGCGTTACATGGACTGTTATGTGTTTCAGTTGTTGCTGAAATTTAGAAAAACTTGAAGTATTCTAAAGTAATTTACTCGTTTCAGAAGAAGAAGATGACCACAAGGACCATGAAGCTATGCGGAAGTTCTGTTTCAACCGCCTGAAATATTACTATGCAATAGCTGAATGCGACTCAGTCATGACAGCTCGTGTTATTTACCAGAACCTCGACGGGAAGTGCTTCCGTAACGGTGGCATCGTGGACCTGCGCTACGTGCCCGACCACCTGGCTTTTGACGAGGTCAGACTGCAGCTTGTGTATGTGCGTTTCACAACTGTCATCTTCCAAGCTCGTATGTATTTAAATTGTGAATTGCAAGGCTTTTGAAATTGACTATTTTTTCAGCATAGGGAATCGTAGGTAAATTGACAAAATTGTTTATCCAGCTTTGTATTTGCAACAGAAATGTTGACATTTCCTATGATCGACAAAAAATGTATTATTAGGCTAAACGTGCTTTGTCTAATCTGAGTTGGCTGTTTTGATGCTGCATTATTGTGGTCGACTAAGTAGGTGATGACTAACCGCGCATCCATTATCTATGCAGACCCTCGAGTCGGTGTGCTCGAGCCTGCCGGCCTCCTACTCGTACAGCAACTCGGACAAGTTCATGTCGGCCAACTACAGCAAGACCAAGGTTGACTGGGATGACGACCAAGATCACAGGAAGAAGTTTCTGGGCAAATTCGTTGATGCAGATGAAGTCAAAGATAACCCAACACTGAATGTAAGGGCTTTACTGTTCGAATCAAATTTCATTCCTTCACCCATATCAGTTTAGTCCCACTTCATCTATTATTACACATTGTTTTTGAATTTTGAGATTCTGAAAGGCGTTCATAAATTTTCATGTTGATTGGGCTTATTATCATGCTTTTCATTGTTACGTGTCGGAGGAATTGGGACTAATGTAAGTTAGTGTAGATTTAGAAGTGCTATTAGCAAAACATTTAGCTGGTGTGTATAATTTCTGTTGCTTACACTGAGTTGACAAGCAGGGATAAGAATAGAATAAAACTTAGCAACAGAAATGAGATCAGTGGCAAACTCATTTTTGGGCTTTCCACCAGTCTCGCGCGGTTAGACACCAATCATGCAGAGACATCTAAGGAACATTTCCTGTTATTATTTAACGCACACGCACCAAATGGTCACCCAATACTTATCTCAGAACGTGGCTGTTAGGCAACGTGCAAATCAATGACTGGACGATTTTCTTTGGATTAGTAGTAATATCAAAGACGATATCACCTCATTCTGCACTAATAACCAATGAGGTATTTACAGAATTGTTAGTATATCGATCGCATAAGGAAATGAGGTTTCTGATAACTACTGACTTCCACATATGGTTTTTTCTCTTGAAATAAACTGGAAAATGCGGTTAATCATCGTGCTTAACACGTTCACCGAGTTTCCGCGGTTGTTACGGTAGGTTTGGTTAGGTTGGAAGTAGCAGAATATAGAAATTGACTTTGCTGATCGAATACGTATTTATTTTTGCTAAACAATATGAAGAGTACAATTGTACAATATTTCACCTCGTATGATAATTATTTGTTAAAAAGGTAGCGAAACATTAAATTATCACTCATTTATACCGGTATTTGAATGAGCCATTTACCTATGGGACACATATGACACAATACGTGGTGAACTTGTTAAGAATACTGGGGGATTGTCAACTCCTCAATGAAGAAAAAAAATTTTTTAAGTGTATTCACTGTGCCAGCAGTGACAAGATTTTCTGGGAGTAGGTTCCTGATTTTGACAATTTAAAATGTAAAATTCAAGGCTTGGGCGATCATGAGATTTTTTCATTATAATTTTCGGCTTAATTTCTGGTTCGTACATTTCTTCAGTATCGAAAAGCATTTCTGTAGTTCATCATTGATTCATCAGTAAGAAATTTGCAAGTCTTTATTGATTGACCTGGCAATCTTCTTTGTTCATGGAAAGTGTGTTTGAGACACTGCTCGTGGTTGAAGAGTTCTGGAATCATTCTTGTTGCTTAGCGTTGAATTTTCTCTATTTTGTTGATATTTCGTCTCAGTTGCGGACTCTAGTTTCACTGCGTATTCTAGGTGTGGTTGGTCTAGTGCCTCATACAGGAGTAATATAACGTCAAATGGCTTGAATACCAAGTTTCATGCTATGGATCCAAGAATTCTGCTTGCACTCTTAACACTTTTTGCTACTTGTTTATCGTTCTTGAGATCTTTGGTGAAAGTGATGCCTAGATCTCTTTGTTAGTTTACTACATCATTTGGAGTATCATTCATGGTATGAAAGAAATTTCAATTATCACTTCCTATGTGCATTACTGAGCATTTTTTATGTTACACACATTTAGCAGGTTTCGATCCATTGAAGAAGACTGTTCAGGTTTGCTTTAATAGCAATTCTGTCACGCTCGGTGAACGCCCTGTGCCAAGTTTCATGTCATTCGTGAATTTATTCATTTTACTCATGATTTCGAGTGTAAGATCATTGATTTAGATGAAGAGTAGCCGACCTATAACGCTGAGAATGTGTTCGCTATGGTTTAGCTGATTACTTCGGCTATTCCTTTTGGGATACGAGGAGCTAGCCCTCAAGTCTGCTTGATTATTATGGGTTCCAGAAGATAAGTGCATTTCGACCTCTTCCCTCGAGATAGTCGATTGTTATAGGCTGCCGAGTGTTGTTAAAGCTTTGAGGCTGTGTAGTTTCAGTTCAGTACATATTTAGGATTATGGCTTTACTTTTGTCAATTGTTTAGGAAGCCGTCAATGGCGATCAACGATTCAACGATGTCTTTTTTGAGTCGTCTATCATTGACATTTTCAGGAGTTTTTGGGGTTCGTTTTTGCTGGTGGCGCAGCAGCGATTTCTTCATTATTTTTTGCATGTCTGAGCATTCGTTTGGCGGCTCTGCTGGCACTAGTGTGTTCCAGATGATTGGTTTCGGTTTAGTTCATTTCAAGTCTTTCGTTCGATTGTTGCTTTGAATATATGAGGTTGAATCTTTGTTGGAAACCAGGGAAGATTATTAGTCGGTTCGAGTTGCATTTCTGGGATATGATGCTCTGAAACGGTGAGAATTTTTTTTGTGACCTACTTCATGTGTCACCTGTGAGGTCCAATATCGCGATAACGAGTTTGGGTATGTTATTTCGTCTTGTCGGTTGTAGGACGTGCTGCCCCTCAGGGGGATACAATTATTGTATCTATGGGAATTAGCGCTCCCAGGGGGAAAATGTGAGGGCCCGAGCTGAGAGTTAGGTAGGCCTTCTTTTTGTTGAAATAATTTGTTTTTGTTATGTTAAGGACCACCTTTTTTTCGGTTCACTGCTGTCCAGTTTTTCAGCACCTACTACTTTCTTATTCAACTTTGATGTTGTTTCATGAACTTCTTTCACAACTCACTGTTTCTATGCCCTTTCTGCATAGATTCCGCGTTCTCCTAACTCCACACTAAATGGTGCCTTCCTTCTTCCTCTCTTTGGATCGCATTTGCTGCGGATAAGGAGGCTTAAACTAACTAATGATCTAATCTAATCAAGGACGTGCTGTGGTAAAGAATTTTTGCTGAAGAGATCTATGTATTAATTTTGTTTTCAGGGGCTCAACTTTGTCGTGAGGTCCGGTCTATGTGGATGCATTTGAAATCACAATTCGTGTCGAGTACTGAGGATATTGCCAGAGATCATTAAGTTTATCAGGGAGATTTTGAAGGTTTCCATAGACAAGAATAATCCTGATAGTTCTTTATCGTGGATGAACTGTTAGGTGTTGTAGCTCAATTTTCGGTGGTTCTGCTTTCGTTTTGTGTTGTGATTGCTACTCCTCAGTGGCATAAAGTGCAGAGCCGCCGCCTCTCTTGCAGGCCGGAAGTTTGTCAGTGCTGTAGTACACTTTCAGTGAGACTACTGCTGTGAGATGTGTTCCATTTAGATCCAACCAAGTTCAGTTTAGAGCTGTAATATCGTGAGACAGGGTTGATGTGATCGATAGCTTGCATTTCTTGCATTTTTAGGATCATGATTTGTACGTTGCCAACTGAAATCTTTAGGTCGGCCTTATTTTGATTAAGAAGTTTCTTGTTAGTTCATTTGATCCAGATTCGTCGATTTTCTCAAAGACCCCTTCGCGCCATCTCGCCCTTGTCGCGGGGAGGGGGCTTGCGTGCTTCTATGATGCCCATGGCTGTGCTGCCCAGGTGCAACCATGGCAGAGTGGCCTGGGTTGAGGAGTCAGACGAAGAGAGATGGCAGCATGTGACCACCCTACTGACCTGAACCTTCTATATGGATGTGTACTGATTTTCTCTCTTCGGATGACCTGGCTTCCTTTGGAACACGCTCTGACCTTTTCCTTGGGGGGCTGGCGGGAGCCTAGGCCCGTCCTGCCTGTTCGAAGTCGCATGCGGCGAGGGCTAGTAGGAGGGGCGGTTGGGTAGGCGGGGGGCTGCTTAAACGTCCTTGGCGTGCGGGAACACTGAGGGTGACTTTGACTAGTCAAGCGCATCAACCTGCTGATCCTGCTCACTCTGACTGCTATGCCTGTACCTAGCGAGCGTTCCCGTTGGGACTGCGTGTGCCCGACATCAGGGATCCCCCTGTAGGCGGCCGAACTTGGTGCCGGCTCGGGGTGACAGGTGAAACCCTAACCTTATTCAACATGTAAATTTCTCGCACTGCACCTTCGGTAACGACACGTCTTCTGAAAACGGACACATGTACTGGACTCCCCCCAACACTGCCTTTGGCGCAGCAATCACAATCGCAACCTTCTGCGATTGGTGACGCTGAAGCCGGGCCATCTGAGAGAACCAACATTACTCTTGAACCTTACGTTCCACCATCCCAGAGCCAAAGGGTGCTACCGCGTCGACCCAATCGCCGTGTTTGGCGGCAACATTTGTTTGCCGAGCCCCTTGCCAGAGTAGATGACAATGTAAGCAAAACCCTTCCCGCGGAATTTAAGAGATTCTTTATAATCAAAACAAAGGATGGATCGCCCATGAGCCACGTTGACGTGATAGAGGCCAATATTCACCTGTGCGGAGGACTTGGCGGCTGACCTGCTAAGGTGACAGAGACTCGGAACGAGAGTGACAGAGACTCGGAAGTGTGGCTATTTTAGGCCTGCGGTCCCTTGCAGGAGTCGGCGTGCAGGTCTCTCCTCATGACAGGCTTAACGAGTGCAAGGGTACCATCTGGTACGCTAACCACCCTCAGTATAGTGACGAACGCCTCCTGGAGGAACTTAAGCAATTTGAAGTGAAGGCTTTGTACCGGATCAAGAGGTTTGAGCGAGGCGTTTCGATGCCCTCACCGATCTACATCCTCACTTTTGATCGCTGCCACCTACCACAGTCTGTGGACATAGGATGGACTAGATGCTCCGTGTGCCAGTACGTGCCAAAGCCGCGCCGTTGTTTCAATTGTCAGGACTTTAGGCATGGTGCCAGGTCCTGTCGTGTTGAGCCTGGCGTGTGCGTTAACTGCGCGGAAGAGCAGCATGAGCTGCCTTGCGCTAAACCTCCTCGATGTGCCAATTGTGATGAGTAGCACCCTGCTAGTTCTCAGGCCTGTTTTTACTATAAACTAGAAGAAGAAATCATAGCAGTGCAGACAAACCAACGCATCAGCTATGGCGAGGCTAAACGCGTTGTTGGCAGTCGTTTTGATAAGACCCAAATCACGTATGCAGAGACGGTCAAAGCCGTACAAGCGGCGCCCATCAATCGTGCCTCCGGCCCTGCTGGCCAACAGAGGGATACTGCAGTGAGACAGGAGCCGGGTACTAGTAGAGCGCCCCTCCCGGGAATACCTACTACCGGAAAACAACCATCTGTACCCAAAACTAAAGCAAAAAGAAATCCAACCCTCAGTATTACCGAAACTTCGGTTGCTGACCAGCCAAATCCACATAATGAACCTTTGAGGACAATTCCCTCAATAATAACCTCAAGAAAGCGAACGCAGAGCGGCCAGTCTCCGACCCACAGCGGCAACCAGGGGAAAGTGGCGAAAACGCCTAGAGTCGCCGAAAGAGCTCTTGATACTTTTTTAAGCCAGGAGAACTTAAGGTGGACTGGTGAGCCGGCTTTGGAGACAGCAGCCCCTCGTGTGTGCACATCGGAAATAGAAAGGGGTGAGAGTGCCTCGACCAGACATGCAGGTATCCAGCCGTGGAAGTGGTGCTGTTGGGAGCGCTGGGCGTGACCTTTCGGTTCCTCGTGCGGACGGTCGCAGGTGACAGGTCTGAGCGGGATAGTGAGTGGCATATTGTGACTTAGCGCGTCCGTTCTCTGGAGCGCGTCACAATTGTCCCAGAAGATATTGCGTCTCACATGATGAAGAAATATCCGGTCCCGCGAGGCTTCCCGACTAAGCCTCCTCCCGCAGTGCCAATACATACGTGGGATGATAGACCCATAAGCCCGGCGCCGCCTGATCTGGAAGCCGCTTTGAATGAGGGTGCAGAGAAGGACTCCACACGCGCTAATCCTCGAAAGGGTAAACCATGACCACCTATTTTCAATGAAATATTAGAGGATTTCGCCGCAACTATGGAGATTTGAGGGCTCTCCTTGAGGAGTACCAACCATGTTGCGTTTGCCTCCAGGAGACCCTTCTCGGAAACCTGAACCCTACACCTCCAAACAACTATTTTGAGGTTTACTCAAAGGTGCTTAACCCGTGCCTGGAACGGGACTTGCGATACATGTGCGGAGAGATGTGGGTTACAGCAAAATAACAATCAATACGAGACTACAGGCCCTGGACCTCCGTTTGTGTATCGGGCAAAGTATGATGTCCGTGTGAAACATCTATATCTCACCTGGAGATCCTTTAACCTCACAGGACCTTACCCTCCTCAGCAATCAGTTACCAAGACCTGCTTTCATCCTTGGAGATGTAAACGCCAAGCATGTTCTTTGGGGCAACTCGATAAATGGTCGACATGGAAGAGCAGTGGAAAAGTTTTTGGATGCTACCGAGTTGTGCCTGTTGAACACCGGAGCTCCCACTCACTTCCATGTACAAAGCGGTACCTCCTCCGCAATCGACGTCAGCCTGTGCACGCCCGACATTTTTCCTGATACGCAATGGTCCGTGCTTGATGATACGTGTGGTAGTGACCACTATCCTATCCTTTTGTCTTTGGTGCGGTACCAACCTGTGCGCGCGGATCCACGTTTTAATTTTAAAAAGGCCAATTGGAGAAACTTCGAATCCTGTTCGCGAATGGAAGAACCAGATGAGAGTTGCAGTGTGGATGAGTTGGTCGATCATTTTGTCAGAGCGGTGCGTGTGGCTGCCGACGCTGCCATCCCGCATTCTCGAGGAGGCTGTCGAAAACATCGTGTTCCATGGTGGAACAGCGAGTGTGCAGTAGCCAATGGTGAACGGAAACGAGCCTTACGGCGCAATCAACGAACCAAAGAGCTGGCACATAAGATCGCCTACAACCGAGCCAGAGCTCGAGCGCAACTAGTCAAGGATGTAGCGCGTAAGACATCGGGGCAGAAGTATGTCTCCGGCCTGAATACGGATACTCGTATGGCTAAGGTATGGCAAAGAGTTAATAAAATGGAGGGAAATTATGGACACAGGCAACCGTGCTTGGAAATCGATGCTCTCTCACCGCAGATCCTGAGCGTGTAGCGGAAGTGTTGGCCCAGAGTTTCTGTCGCGCTAGCAGCGGGCATGCCTCCTCGGCTTTCAGACGTCAGCAGGAGCGGCAATCTCTAGATTTTTCAACTGATTCCTCCTATTCTTACAACGATCCCCTCACAATGATAAAACTTTTTTTTGCCTTGAAAAAGTGCAAAAACACAGCCCCCGGGCCTGATGGCATTCACTACCAGATGATGAAGAAAATGGATCATACGGCGATATCATGCCTTCTCCATATCTACCATAAAATTTGGGGCACGCGCACAAATCCGCAGCAATGGCGAACAGCAATAATCATGGCTTTTACAAAGCCTAACTAGCCTGCCTCCAACCCAGATAATTACCGATTCATTGCCCTTACTAGCTGTCTTGGTAAGCTGATGGAAAAGATGGTAAATGTCCGGCTTACGCGATGGCTGGAGACTGAAGAGCTGGTGAATCCCGTACAGTTTGGTTTCCGACAACACCGCGGAACCGTAGACGCTCTGCTGCGCCTTCAGAACTACCTGGTAACTAACCTCGCAGAACGCCGACAGACTATATGTGTTTTCTTTGACCTGTACAAGGCCTATGATACTGCGTGGGGGGTATGGGATCCTCAAATCACTGCATGGGTATGGACTCCGTGGTAATATGGCCTTGTATATCCAGGAGTTTCTTGGTGAGAGAACTTTCCGTGTTAGAGTGGGTCGTACGCTCTGCTCTCCTCACTGCAGCTTCAGCGTGAAGGCCTGCCTCAAAGTAGTGTCATGAGTTGCACGTTATTTAATGTTGCCTTGAACGGAATTACTTCAATCCTTCCTCCTGGCATTTTGGCCTCTCTGTATGTGGACGAGTTTATGCTGTACTCCTCATCTGCTTTTTTGCCTGCGTTGACTCGCAGAATGCAGAAAGCTATCAACAGTGTGAACAACTGGGCTGTTAAGCACGGTTTTACCTTTTCTACTGAGAAGACTGTATGCCTCCATTTCCAGGGCCGCGGCCGCTGTGATCCTCCTCGACTGGTGCTGAGAGAAGGACAGGTGGTTTTTGCGCGCAGTGTAAAGTTTTTGGGGATGACTGTGGACGATAAGCTCACCTGGAAACCTCACTTGGCAGCCCTCAAGGTTGAGTGTGCTCGGAGGATGAACTTTCTAAATTGTATATCTGGAGTAACGTGGGGAGCAGATCGAGTGACGCTGTTGCGACTGTACAGAACCCTCATCAGGAGCAAGATAGAATATGGCTGTATAGTATATCAATATGCCAAAGAAACCTCACAGGCTACGTTGAACCCAGTACACCATGCAGCTATCAGGCTGAGCACTGGTGCTTTTCGATCCTCACCCTCTTACAGCCTGTGCGTGGAGAGCGGAGCCTCCCCTGTGGCTCCGACGTGTGCAACTAACCTTGCGGTACCTAGCCAGGCTGGAACAAGTCCCTTTGTCTCCTGCATGGGCTAGTGTGCACGCGCCCCTTGGACGACACCTGCCTTTTCCTTATTTCATACCCTCATCTGTGGATTACCCTGCGATTACGGCGCAATGCAATTGAGACCCATGCGAATACTCCCAGTAATCTTGTACAACTCTGCGACGTGGCGCGTACCTATAGAAAGCGTTTGCCCTGGGTGCCGGATGCCCAAGAAGGAATACATGCCAGATTACATCCTGAAGGGAATTTTCATGGACCATGTACTGGACAAGCACGCAAACTCAGTGAAGTTCTACACTTATGGATCAAAAGCGGGAGACGCTGTGGGATGTGCTACCGTGTCTGGAGAAAGGGTTAGTGCGAGGAAACTGCTCCCAGAGTCATGAATTTTCACAGCGGAACTGTACGGTGTGTTGGAGGCGCTGAAATTGATTGAGGAGTACCCATGTGGCTCTTTTACTGTTTTCGTTGACTCGAAAAGCGTAATCGATGCCAAGCAAATGTATAATAGTATACACCCGCTCATTGCTGAGATTCTCGTAGTGTTAATAAACTTTGCGAGTAGACGTAAGAGTGTCATGTTATGCTGGGTGCCCGGACATATGGGAGTATCGGGCAATGAGCGAGCTGATCGGGAGGCTAAGCAAGCTGCGGAGACAGATGAGGAAATGCTAAACTTGATGGTCCCCTTCCGAGACTACTATCCTCGGATAAAAGCTGCAGTGAGAAGCTTGTGGCACCAGGAGTGGAATAGAACAACTAAAAATTAATTTAGAAGTATTAAACACACCGTGCGTGAGTGGATATCGTCTAGTTGTCGCCCTCGTCGGATGGAGGTGATACTCTGCCGCCTCCGTATTGGCCATACACGATTGACGCACGGACACTTCATGGAGCGGCAGCCGCAGCCACGATGTGAGCGGTGCCACGTTCCTTTGACTGTCAAACACTTTCTTGTTGAGTGCCCTCGATATGCTGCTGCCAGGAATGTGTGTTTCACTAGACTGCGAGGTCCTGATGAGGATGTAATGGTTGGAATGCTCAGGGAAAATGAGCGCTCAGCTTTCAGTGTAACAACACTTATAATGTTGCTAGAGAAGTGCAAATTGAAATCTGGAATTTAACCAGGAAAAGAACAGTGTAAGCAAGGAACTTTTTCACGTCTGAGATGTGGATGACTAAACTGCAATATGGCCAGGCGCGCTGCGTAGATGCCTCGGGGGATTTCAGCGTGGGTAAGGCGCCGGGCCATAAATGGGTGGGCAGCTGAAATCCCCTACGGGGTTTTGGCTGTCCTGTGCTTGCGGATTATGCGTGGCTCTGTAGATGATCTTTTCGAAGATCAACTGGGGCTCTTATAAGATGACAATAGTGTGGGTGGCAATTAAAGCTTTTTTGTGATGGCTGTTGCTATGTTTTTCCGTAATGGTGAGAGTGACAAACTATGAACAGCGAATATATTGTGTGCTCTAGCTGAAGTGATGTGAATTTTTGTACTTTTGAACTGTGAGACCTACGGCGCGATATAGTACGAATTACTGAAGCGCTAGCAAATCTATGCTAATACTACTACTACTTTTCTCAAAGAAAGATTTGTCATTTTGCTCAGTAGCTAGTTCTTTGCCAGTTTCGTCGTTTAGTTCATGGAGTTCTGTTCCAGATTTGTGCAGTTTATATTGGGTCAATTGATGGAGTTGTGGCCAATGAGACCCATGTTTTCATAAAGGTATTTTGGATTTGTTTTGAAATTTTGGTATATTGAATGATGATGAAACAAAAAGTGCTATTTGGATGGAGGCATGTAAGGCGGAAACAGAACAGCCTCAATACAGTCGCTTCTTCCTTGTGAGCTCGCAGGACAGAGGGGGCTGCTGGAAACTTCTGGTAGGAGTACATGTTACTTCATGGGGAGACTCCATCGCCCTCTCGTTCTAAATATCGGGAGAGCAAAACGTATTCTGAAGTTAGCTAACAACTTAGAGATGAATCGATAATAACACGTTTGCAAGTATTCTTCTGCATTGCCAGAAGTCATGAATTGGATTCCAATTCTTTATCAGTAGGTATTTTATAATTATGGAGTATGAATTTTGTGGATGACCTTCCCATTCATGTCAACGATGTTATTTTGTCATCTTGCGCTTTACAAAATCTTAATATACAGGAAATCAAGCAGTATGAATATTCATTCTCACAAAATGTATGGATCATCCGTCATTCGAGCTGTACATGAAGTAAAAAGTATAATTATGGAGGGATCTTTAATAAATGATGGGTCATCTGCTGCTTTTCGAGGCGATATTGATAAATGTGTTGCTGTAACTCTACGTTTGATTTGCTGAACAGTTGTATGGGGCTAACCCAAGTCTTCCAATATTGGTAGAGGAAGCGATGATGTGTGCAGTTCCCTCTCAAGCTCGTGAATTTTAATTATGGTTGAAGTCTTAAAATTGTATGGATCTTTTCTGTAATACAACTATCAGTAAGTTTTAATCATTATATTCAATTAGCCTCGTCGATGTCATCTTGAACAATTCAATCACCCGTGCCGGAGTTAGGAGCCTTACAGGAGGGAATTTTCCTGTGGATCATATGATGTAAGTTTGTAACTCTGTACGAGTACATAGCATTGCAGACCTGTGTCACCAGAGAAGATATCCCCAGATTAACACACTCCAGAGACTGGAGTGACTTTTCTGGAACAGGGCTCCGGAAATATATTAATCTTTGAAGTTTATTTGATTACTTTCATGTTAAAATAAATTATTCTTTTTTTCACTTTATTGCTGAATTATAGCATTTAGTACAAAGAACAGAAACGTGACCAGTTTATTCTTATGCGCTGTAAGGACAGTTGCCAATGTGGGATTGGCATGAGAGCCAATGTGTGTTTAAATACTTGACTGTGGGGACTATTTGTGTGTACGTGGTTTTTACGAGAGCGAAGGACAAGAGACCGAAACCTGATTTATAAGTTGTGATGTGAGAAATCGTAAAAATACAAGAATTTATCCTATTTAACTAAATTTGAACGGCTTATAGATAAGTTCTGTTCATTCATTTGATATAAGTCAACCTAACAAAACGACTGTGAATTCGTTTTGAGTTGCACAAACAAACGACCGTTTATGCCTCAAATATTTACACATTTTAGCTTGAAGATACTAAAGATTTAAAATTGGAAGTTGCACAGTAAAAATTTACGCCGTTCTCTAGTCATTGATGAATTACCAGTGAGTTTTATGATCGTTGAGGTGTGGTCAGTGTTAGGTAATTGATGAAAATAATTTGAGTTGATTAAATTTGATGCTGAGCTAATGTTTTGAAGGTATCTTTCATTGTGGAATTGGTAATCTATTAGATAAGCTTTTGTGTTGCCATATATTGGGATGCGAGGCTGAAGGTGGACCAGTCCGTGGTAAGTTAGGTCCAGGTCCCCTCATGAGAAAATGTTCTAATAGTCGACCATTGAAGAAAATACAAAAAATTTAGTATTTATGGCCATATGCACATTACAGTAATGAGTGAATATGGAGTAAGATTTCGATTACTTCTGTCAAGGGTAAATACCCGACTTAGTTAACGGGCATAATACTGGGGAGCTTATGCTAAATACTGTAGTTGCGTAAATCAGTTGGAAACGTTTTCTCATATCGAGCTGTTTCCGAAAGCAGTTTTTAACTTTTACATTCTCTCTTTGTGTCGAATGGTGAGACGGGATCATTTATGGTGTGCTTAGGTAAAAAATCGCATTCTTTTCTGTATAATGTTTCTTTGACAGGATTTTCGTAACTAGTGAACTGGTTTTCTAGTGTATATTTTTAGATTAAGTTCTACACCGGAGTGAAGCATTCATTTTTCTTTGTGAAACAAAAATTTTGTTTTAATTAGTGATGTACCGATATCAATTTTTTGGCGGATACCGATACTCATTTTTTGGCTGATACCGATATCCCGATAATTGGAAAAAAACCGATACTACAACCCATACCGATACTTTTAAAATTATATTAAAATACCACTATAAGCCCTACATGGGTGTTATAATAAAATTATTTACTAATATATCTAATAATATAACAATATTGACAATAAAGTTTTCGATTAGGAATAATAAAACCGCTCTTGCTATGCTCACCATTTTATTGAGAAAAATAACAAAATGAAATCCATTCGATAGATAAGTGTTTCTAATCGTATTGCAACGTAATGTAAACTAGCTATAATAGCAACTGGTTCCATAAGTGGACCAAAAGAAATTTCTCAAATCAATTCAAAACAAAAATCGTTTCAAAATTATCTCTCGAAACAAAAATGGTTCAAAAATAACTTTCAAAAATTTCTCTAAACAAAATACATGCTTTGACGAAAATAAAACATTAAAATTCGATAGGCCTCGAAAGCGAAAGATCCGCAAACACGCAACCAACTATAAGATTATTCGTGAATTTTTCGAACATCTTAAAATAGAAGAAAAATGCAAGATTCGTAATGTACGGCGATTTATATGCTAAATTAAAATGAAATTATTAGCTTCGTAATATTTGACGATTTACAAGCTAAACTAAAATAAAATTTTCTGCTACTTCTATTTTAAATTTATAAAAACTTTGAAGTACACCTTTAACTTTATTTAATTGGTTCGATTTTTGTTAGCCTGTCACATACTTTAAGAAATGGAAATTGGATCAAATTATGTAGGTTTGAGCTGTAAAAGTATAATAATTTTATATAGCGCTACTGTGTTCAACTATTCATGCTTCATAGCTTTCACTTAACTAAACGTACCTGACTCATTGGGAATTCAAAGCAGTAAATTCAGTTAGCGGGCCTGATTAAACGCTGTAATTCAACAGTATGATAACTAATTTGCTAGGGATGAATAGGCTCTTTGTTGGATTATACTTTTACTTTCATGATTGATGACCTTCATTTTTATGATTATATACGTATTATTTGAAAGTATCGGTAAAGTATCGGCCGGATTTTGCCGATACCGATACCACTGAAAATGACCGATACTGCCGATACCGATACATCGGTACATCACTAGTTTAATGCCTCTGTTTTTTAATGCTGCAGGACTTCGTTGCATTGGACACCGATGAGGACAGCGACGCAGCGTCGGAGTCGTGTGCCGAGGGTCAAGAGTTGGAATTTACTTCCAACTTCGAGAACGTGCAGAAAGTTAGCAGAAGGGAGCGGGTAGATTTGTATCGCGATCTAATGGCTAACATTCACACCTATGACCGGTCTAAGGAGCACGAGCGGGAATTGTACGCTCGGGCCTTTGGTGACGAGGCCGCTGATGCCATGATGAAAGGCAGTGACGGTGACGACACGCACATGGAGATGGAGGTTGATTTGGACAGTGATGAAGGAGACACGAAGAAACAGAAGTCAATTGAGAATCTCACGTCTCATGAGAAATACTTGAAAAAGAGAGACGAAAAGCAGAAGCAGCGCAACAAGCGTAAAAAAGAAGCTTTGCATGGGAAAAAAATGGTGATAGAAAAAGAAGATGCTGATATCCCCAATGAACTGAAGAATGATCCGTTTTTCAAAGAAGACTTGAAGTTGAGAAGAAAAGAACGACTGAAGCTATTGAAAGAGCAACGAGACGCTCAAGACTCAGCCATGGCCCAAGAAGAACTTGCTAAAGCTGAGAGAGAGGTGATGCACCGATTTGCTCTGTCCTCCATGTTGTGGGGTTTCCTTTTCTTCCATGTTACGGGTTTTACTTATTTCTTCACTTTCATTATTTTTATGGATGAATTTGGTCATTGTGTCCTCTGAGGAGGACACAACTATATTATCGAAAGGAATTGGCACTCATAGTTGGAAAATGTGACATTTTCGGCTTGAAATTTGGTGGGTTTTCCTTTTGTCGAAATTGATTTTTTCCAAATACACCATCTCTGTTTTTTTTTTTTTTTTGTTCACTGCTGTCTTGTTTTTCAGCATCTTGTACTTTCTTCTTAAACTTCTACCTTGTTTCATAAAATTCATAACTTACTGTTTCCCTCCTCAGGGGGATACAACTAATGTATCTATGGGAATTAGCACTCCCAGGGGGAAAATGTGAGGGCCCGAGCTGAGAGTTAGGTAAGCCTTCTTTTTGTTGAATAAAATATTTTTTTGTTGTTACGTTAAGGACCACCTTTTTTTCGGTTCACTACTGTCCTGTTTTTCAGCACCTCTGACTTTATTCTTCAACTTTTGTTTTATTTCATGAAATTCTTTCTCGACTTACTGTTTCTATGTCCCTTCTGCATAGATTCCTCATTCTCTTATCTCCATTCTTAATGGTGCCTTCTTCCTTCCTCTTTTCGATACGCTCTTTTTTGTAGCGGTTAGGGAGGCTTAAATCTAACTTACTGTTTCTATGCCATCTTCGTCGATACACATCTTATGCTTAGATTATTTTTCTACACTGAAACTGTTCAGTCCTGAGTACTGCCTTCTAAATTGTGTGTTCTCTTGGAATACATTGGAACACATTTGTCATCTTGAACTGACTTATGTTATTTAATCATTACCAGGCCTTAATTCTATGAGGTTCTTTATGTTCTGCAGCTCCATTTTTTGCCGTAATCGAATTAACCTGTCTTTTAAAGGAGTTAGTGTTGCAGGAAGGAGCGATGAGTGACGCGGATGACTCCTCTATAGCTGATCCCTTAAATTTTCTATGGGGTTAAATCAATAGATTGTGGTGGCCATATGCAATTTACAATTTGTGCTCAACTATTTCCTCTTATGCAATAAATCTTTTTTTAACATTTCTAGTCGCGTGGATTCAAGCATCGTCATGCTGAAAGATCCCGTTGTTGTAAGGAAAATAAAGCTCGATGGAAAAATGAATGTTGTCAGAAAGTCCTTGAAAATAGTCGTGGTAGTTCATTTTGTTATTGCAAAGAGTGGCAGATCCATGCTGATTTCAGGAAAAGCAGCCCAAAGCATCACACTGCCCCCAGATGACTGAACATTTGCGATGACGCAGCATGGATCCAAAGCTTCATTTGGTTGCCGCCATACCCTAACGTGCCCATCGTTCAGAAAGACGGTGAATCTGGACCCGTTAGTCCACATTACGTGCTTTCAATACTCAGCAGTCGATTTTCTGCAGACACACTAATGGCTTCCTAGTGGATTTACACATGCTTACGTTCATTTTATTTAGTATTCGAATCACAGTCCCTGAGAATTAATTTTTTGCTTCACCAATCTCACTCAAATTAGTTGCATCGATGAACGCTTTTTTCTTTACTCTTCTCTTCAGAAACCATCTGTCTTAGTAATCTAGAATGTTAAGTATTCTATCATTTCCACGGGATGAACAGAGTATGTCGTATTGTTTCCAGCGTACAGTTTTTCTCAGTATCATTCCGAAATTTATACCGGTTACTCTACAGATGTCCCGAGCAGATTTTCCACTTTGACGAAACCCACCGATGCGTCCCTTTTCAAATGCTGACAGGTCTTTCCCACGAGTCTTTCATTTCCCCGAAATAAATTAATATTTAGATTTCTATATGTGCTCAAAACTTGCCTGTATTACTTGATTTACATAAAATGTTGTCATGTACAATTTGTTTCATAAGCAAATAAACTCTAAATAAAATAATGCGAAATGTGTCTAGTAGGTAAAATTGCAGTGCTCAAATTTTCGCGTGTGCCTTTTCTTGACTCTTTATATTCCTACTTGTACCAGTTTAATTATTTTAGCGGAATATTGCCTATGAGTTTTTGAGTAACAATTAAGTATAAATATGCGCTTGTTTCGTATTTAAATAAATATTATGATCAATTTCACTGCAATAGATACGCCCATACCGACAGTGAAGTGGTTATATCACGATTGCCGTTAGCTGCTCGTATTTAATCAGCAAGATGTGTAGAATTTCATTTGTAAACGTTCGTTATTCACGCGGCGTTATGTTGAACATTGCAGAAAGAGATGGCGCTGCTGATGTTGGACGACGACGACGCCACGCCGCGCGGTGTCGACATGAGGGAGGTTGTGAAGGAGGCCAAGCTCGAGGCAGGCAACAAGAAAAGGCTCAGTCGATGGAAGCTCTCGAAGCTGAAAATCAAGGAAAAAAGACTTGCTAAACAAGGAGTCGTTCTCAAGGATGTTGAAATGAAGGCCAGCACTTCTCACTCCAGCTACGCTGCACTCGCCGTTGAGGTAAGGCTACTATTGCGTTAAGTGCTAATGATCTCGTTCTAGTTTCTTGAATTTGGTCTCCTGTCTTTCATAAGGGGATTTATTTTCATTTTTGATGTAAAAAAAAACTCCTTCATTTGGTTGTCGTTTTTCTGATGTGGCGAAGCAGTCTCAACAGTCAAGTGAGGATGCTTAGTGTGTTGCTCAGTAGTGGCGCGGTACCTGCCGCAGTCAGCCTTGTTCTTTACTGGAAGTTTGCACTGGTTCCGTTTAGTAATGTAAGGCACATTTTTTTATACTGTCCTGTGGGAATTAGCGCTCCCAGGGGAAAATGTAAGGTCCTGAGCTGGGAGTTAGGTAGTGAGGTAGGTCTTCTTTTTGTTGAAATAAATGCTTATTGTTTTGTTGAGGACTTTTTTTTTTCGGTTCGCTGCTGCCTTATTTTTCAGCACCTCTGACTTTCTTCTTCAACTTTCATCTCATTTCATAACCTTCTTTCTTATCTTACTGTTTCTATGCGCACGGGATCTTTTGCGGGAACACCCTTTGTGCATAGATACCACGTTCCCTTAACTCTCCTAAATGGTGCCTTCATCCTTCCTTTCTTTGCACAAATTTTTTGTGATAAAGGAAGGCAAAAACTAATTTATAATCAATCATTCTTATCCTGTCCTGTTCACCGTTATTTAACTTTTCGATCACGGCACTGGGAAAAGGCACGGCACTACGATCTGTCTCTTGGATTTATTATAAAATACCGATCATTGTTAATTATGAATCCAGAGATGTGGCTAGGAGTCTCAATACACGAAATAAGGAAAATATTTGGAAATGCTATTGAGCAATTTCTCAAACACCTCACAGCTGTCACTTCCAGTCAGTCAGTGTGTAATTTAGAATCATGCTAGTTGATGGTCTCGTTGCGAGTAGTGAGCTCCACAGCGCTTGGCAGAGTAAACTGACTACAATGATCTCGCGTGCAAGAACTGCGCAGTTCCGCTTAGTGCACATTTGAGTGTCACGTTGCCCACTGTGGGTGCCATGTCATCTCTGTTGGGAGTTTGGCGGCAGCTCATCTCAGTCTCAGCGAAGCCGTCTTTTAAATGAGCTCATGCCGAATTGTTGGATTTAGAAACATGAAATATTTCATTAATAATTGTCCAGACACTGTAAATGAAGAGCTTTGTCTTCAGAAAGGCTAGTTTTGAACAGTACGTGCCTGAGCTCAACCTTGTCGGAATAAAAAAGCAAAGCATGGCCATAATTCTGACGAGCAATGTGTAGTGAGGACAGTGCGCTCCATTCATCTGAGGGCTAAGCGACTCAAAACGGGGCTCGGAACACATATTCGATGTTTCATTTGAAGGCTTCATAGTTACATAATGTTGAAATTTTGTTGATAGCTAGGCATTTTCTAGTTCGAGTTGCAGAGAAGCACATATTCGCAACCGGATTTTTTTACGTTTTGCAATTTTAGCCACTGAACTTTTTCACGTGTGACACACTCTCCTGATTTTTTTCCCTCGTATCATGATAATTCAAAGTTTCGTTTATACAAAATGAGAGTGCTAATAGTGTTATTCTTAGATTGTGAAATCGAAATGTGATCATAATAGCTTACTGTGGGCGTTTCACCTCATTGAACCTATTATGTAGAACTGGGTGAATTAAAAACATCCGGGTTTGATTGTGCTCAGTCGTGCAATTGGTTTAGGTTATTTCAAATCATTCACTTCCTGTCGTAATTGAGTGCTGGTGTGCCATTCTCCGTTACCCAGCTCCAAATCCCGTATGATGACGAGGAAATGATTGAAAAATCTTCCCAGATGATAATTTCGGTAAAAGTAATGTAGACTAAAATTCTCTGAAGCGCCTAATTGGTCTCCTAAAGTCTCCGTTTGGTACCTCGCAAGATTTCTAAGATGAGCATAGTCTGAACTTCTCATGTTGACTGTTTATATAATCGCAGTTATACCGCCTTTCTCGAATAAGACAGTATTACTAAATTCGTCTCCCTTAGAGGTTGAGCTGAAGAGGATTGTCATCTTGGGTGTTCTGAACTCCTGAGGGAAACGTAGGACTCCTGAGCTACACTCGTGGAACTAGGCTGAATAGTGTCTGCCCTCATCAGTGCCAACCATAGCTCCTCACCACAAAATCAGCAACACATGTTGCTGAAGTTTGTTGGAAGTTAAGATTTCTAGTCAAACAGGCCTCATCTTCCATTCTTTACTTCTTGTTCTCTCCCATGAGAGAGGCTTGTGTGCCGTTCAACTGATTTCTTGCACGAATGCCTTTGTCTTTTATTCTTCGTTCTCATTTCACTGTCTTACGCATTGCGACATCTTCGCATTCTTTTGTCAGCTTAATGAACTCCGCAAGCTGAACTTCCCAAATTGTTCTCCCTCATTGTGCTACTTTACTTTCAACTCTGTGAGTTAGTTTGTGATAATTGCTTAAGCGGGCAAGAACTACGGTTAAAACTTGAATATAATAGTAATGGCTGTTCGATTGGTGTCTAGTAGTACAGTATTTGAAATCGGCCAGTGGTGATAGGAATAATTAATTTGAGTGGTGTGTTGTAAGGGTTATAGGGATGTGGATTTGAGAGAGATAGTGGGAAGTTTGTTTTCTCTTATTGTTGCTAATTAAAATCAAAAGTATTAAATCGAAGAGAAAATCGTGAGTTCTAGAAGTGTGCATGATCTCGGAGACGGTTATGGAAGAGGTGCAGGTTTTAATTGCATTCAGATCCTTGTGTGTTCATTGATCTTAGTGTTTGTATGAAATGAAGCGTATTTGCGAAAGCAATCGATGCGACTGCTTTGAAAAATGTGAAAACTCTAGAAATGAAAGAAGTGTAGCGCGACTACTGAACATATGAAATGCCTGAAAAGTATGGCAGGGGTGACGATGTTTTGCACTTCCCGGGGAAAATGTGTGAGGACCCGAGCTGAGGGTTAGGTAGATCTTCTTTTTGTTGAGATAAAATTTTTTGTTATCTTAAGGACCACCTTTTTTCGATTTACGGCTGTCCTGATTCTCAGCCCCTGCTACTTTGTTCTTCAACTTGTTTCATAGACTTCTTTCTCAAGTTACTGTTTCTATGCTCCCATCTGCATAGGTTCCGCGTTCCCTTATCTCCATACTAAATGGTGCCCTCCTCCTTCTTCTCTTCGGAACGCTTTTTATTTTAACGGTTAGGAAGGCTTAAACTAGGATCTAATCTAATCTAGGGGTGACAATGTTTGTTTGAGGGATGTGCGAGAAAATACGATGGACGTGTGTAGCGAGTGAGTCGGGATAGTTGAGCGCAAAGTACTTGAGTGGAACCAGAGTATAAGGAAAACGTTAGACCAGCGTCTCAGGGAAACGGACTGAACCGGAAGAGCAAGGGA
This sequence comes from Platorchestia sp. MABIK, assembly GCA_014220935.1. Taxonomy (NCBI): domain Eukaryota; kingdom Metazoa; phylum Arthropoda; class Malacostraca; order Amphipoda; family Talitridae; genus Platorchestia; species Platorchestia sp. MABIK. The sequence goes on along the minus strand of JACJUY010003821.1, from coordinate 22,465 downwards.
GAAAGTTTCAAGTCTGTGTCACAGAAACAAAATTTTATTTCGCAACAATGATATTCAGTTTCACGAAACTGAAAATTTTGTATAAAAAAGTAAAATTCATTATTCATTATTAAATATTGAACAATAAAAACATAATCGCTACTGATACGTGAGCTTTGGTTACGGAACTTGATTGTCTATTGTTAGCATATAAATATCCAGAAATGTGCAAAATTATGAGCATGTTTACCCAGGTTATCGTCCTGTGGGATCCCCTCAATAAATGTATTGGTGAGGCATATATTGTGAAAGTATATTTTAATTTTGCTGAAGACTATCATAGGTTTACTTTTTTCAAGTTAATGACAACGAACTGTCAACAATCATTCAGAATGAAGTTAAATAGATTTTCTACATTAATGTATACTTTAATTAATATACGTAGAAATTAGTACAAATTAATTCTACTTTAATACAACTATCGTATCTATAGGAATTGGCGCCCCCAGGGGGAAAATGTGAGGTTCCGAGCTGAGAGTTCGGTAGGCCTTTTTTTTTTTTTTTT
>JACJUY010003821.1:9191-19869 GCA_014220935.1 Platorchestia sp. MABIK | reverse complement strand
GCAACATCTGGGACAAAGTTAACAGAATTCGTGGCCGAGCAAAAAAGCAAATAAAAATACTTAATGATGGAGATGCTCAATTCTTTTCTGTGAGTGAAATAGCAGAAAAATTAGCAGAAACATTCAAAACCGTATCCAGCGACATTAACTACTCAGACGAATTTAAACTATATAAACAACTGACAGAACAAACTCCAATCAACCTCATGAGCGACAACAGTGAATCCTACAATGAGCCCTTCACCATGCAGGAATTAACATCGGCCATCAGGAGCAATAGAGTTACAACGCCCGGACCAGACAACATCAGCAACCTCATGATCAAGAACATGCCGGACAACGCTCAACACTACTTACTGAAGGTATACAACCTGCTGTGGGCTAAAGAATCTGTCTTTCAACCATGGAAAGAAGCAATTGTAATCCCAATCCCAAAACCTGGCAAGGACCACAGCAACCCGATTAACTACCGACCCATTTCATTGACCAGTTGTCTATGTAAAACCTATGAAAAGATGATAAATAGAAGACTAATGGAATATCTAGAGAATAATAAAATATTAACTAACATTCAGTGTGGCTTCAGGAAAAATCGAGCGACGATAGATCATCTCGTGAGGTTTGATACATACATAAGGAAGGCGTTGGCCTGTGATAAAACTGTTATGGCGGTATTTTTTGATCTGGAGAAGGCATATGATACAACTTGGCGCTACGGAATAATAAGAGATCTTGCGACTGCAGGCTTGAAGGGAAGATTACCGAAATTTGTGGGAGAATTTCTGAAGAACCGGACATTTCGGGAGAGAGTGGAAGACGTAACGTCCTCTTCAACTGAGCTTGCTACAGGAACACCGCAGGGTAGTACACTGAGTGTGACTCTTTTCGCTATCAAAATAAATTCATTGGCAGAGGAAATCCCGGAGGACATTTTCAGTTCCTTGTTTGTGGGACGACCTTCTCATTGCGTACGCAGACTACGATAGCATCAAAGTTCAACGAACCTTGCAGTCAGCAATAGACCGAGTTACTCGTTGGGCCAGGTACAACGGATTCAGATTTTCGCCTACAAAGACTACAGCAATGCAGTTCTACAGAAAAAAGGAACCTATGCTGATTCCAACGTTAAAATTGGGGGACAACACTATTCCCATGGTTGAAAGCACCAAACTTCTTGGACTCCATTGGGACCAGAAACTCAACTGGATCACGCATATTCACAAGGTTAAAGCCAAATGCAGTAAGGATTTAAATTTAATGAAATCAGTCTCTTCCTACACATGGGGCGCAGATCAGGAAATCCTGATGCGGTTGTATCGATCGCTCATCCGCTCCAAGATCGACTATGGCTGTATAGGATTTGGCTCTGCGAGTGAAACGGCGTTGCGAGAACTGGATGTTGTGGTGAATGAGGCGATGAGGATAAGCACGGGGACGTTCAAGACGACACCGATAGCGGACTTGCATGTCATCTGCAATGAGCCTAGTACTGCGAAGAAAAGACCTGCTGCTGAGATATTACTTTAAACTCAAATGCCATTTCCTAAATCCAGCATATAGTTGCATCAATAACTCAAACCTGGAATTATTTTTTGCCAGCCATAAATGTCTTTCAGAACCGATTATCCAGAGACTTCGCCAGATCATCACAGAGTACAATATTCCAACACAACCAGTACAACCATCCTTTACACTTGAGTACTTTTCATGGAAGCTACAGAGGCCTAAAATTGAGCAGCAAAAGGCAAACTGGAAGAAAACGGGAATGATGTCATCTGTAATGAAGCACATCCATCAAGAAAATATCAGTAAATATAACAACTGTAAGATCATTTACACAGAAGGCTTCAAGTCTCCGACAGGAGTTGGAGCAGCAGCAGCAGCAGTAATGGGAACTCTCATCAAAACTATCTCTCTACCAGTTGTTGCAAGCATCATGACAGCAGAGCTACACGCGATCAGGCTCGCTATAAACATAGTAAAAGAAACACACTCTCGCAACTTTGTGATATGCAGCGACTCCATGAGCTCCATACAAGCAATCGACCACTACGCAGAAAACAATGAACTTATAAAGAAGATAATGCTAGAGATACATCAAATCATAGAAGAGGGCATAAACATCACGATCAGCTGGGTCCCAGCGCATGTGGGTGTCACCGAGAATGAGCGTGCAGACCAGGCTGCAAGGGCAGCAGCATTGAGACCAGCCGAATTTGTATTGATTCCGTATCGAGATTGGTTCCCTGTAATAAGGAAGAGATGGTACGAGATCTGGAATAATGAATAGCAAGAGGCGTGTAGAATCTTCAGAGCAATAAAAACATGTCCCGGAAGATGGAAGACGAGGGACTGTAAGTTAAACCGCCAAGAAGAAGTGCCATCAACATGCTGCGACTGAACCACACGGCACTAACCCACAGCTACCTCTTGGACCCGGAAGCTCTTGGACAGAGACCTGTATGCGGATGGTGTGGAGTAGCAGTCCTGACAGTGAAGCATCTTTTGGTGGAGTGTGCTGCGCTACAGCAAACAAGAGACAGAGTACTTCGACCAGTCACTGGAGGAAGCGTCAGTGTGGCTAAGCTGTTATTTGACGGTGGACCTATTCACAAAGTGCTGGAGTATGTGAAAGAAATAAATGTATTTGGCAATTTATGAGAACAAATGGAAAAGAGCGGAGTTAACCCCATTGTACTGAACGGTTATTTGTAATGGTGACTAGCCGAGTTGTTAAAAAACTTATGAGACGGAAGTAGATGTGTACTGCTGACAGTATAAAAGTTAAATGGCCGAGCGTACTGTGCTGCTATCCGCGACGTTCGGTTGAGGAGGGGTTCCAGCATGGGTAAGACGCTCGGCCGAAAAGAGGGTGGGTAGCTGGAGCCCCCACTGTGGGGTCCCAACTACTGCCTCTCACAAAATATTAGATATTACTGTGTCAAATCTCATCGCTATGATAAATGGCTTTTTCGTGTATAAAGCGTCCCTGTCGCGTGAGGTGAACAATTCTTGGTCTTAAAAGTGAGTCGCCTTTGAACAACTGTGGTGGTCGAATAATGATCTGTGGCCGGGCGCGCTGCGTTGGTACCTCGGGGGGGTTTCAGCGCGGGTAAGGCGTCCGGCCATAAATGGGTGGGCAGCTGAAACCCCCTACGGGGTTTGGCTGCTCAGTGCGTTCGAATGTACTGTAGTATGTACTAAGTTGTAACGCGGAGACAATTGAAATCTTGATTTGTAATTAAAATCTTGGTGGTCAGATAATGTTGATGGTCATAGAATGTTGATGCACATCTCTTGTGGATAATTGGAAAAGTCTGATGGTTGTTAAATTATGTGAACTTCGGTGCGATGTAGTCTGAGTAACTGACTCGCTAGCAAACTTATGTTACGAATGGTTTTGTTGATCTGAATGAGCGGATGATAAATTTATGTAGGTAAATGCATGTGTATTGGAAGCAGTAGAAGGAAAACGCTACTGAGAAGTTTAGTAAAAGTGTCATCTCGTAACTAGGAAAAGCACCGGAAAAGCATCTTTGGTAGAAATACCAGAGCGACAACTAAATAGTCTCTGACCGAAGTTGTCGTTAACTGAGTTTATTATTATTATTAGATTTTATTGGATTTCATCGTTAGTGAATGCAGTTGCCCGTGGGATGTATAGCATAGTTTGCATGATTGCTCTTTTTGTGCACTTGAACCTCAATACTTAAAGTATTTTATTCACAAACGTAAGCACATTAGTGAAATTATGCTCAATTAGCTTTTAGAGACTTCTGCAATTTCAGATGAGTAAGTCCTGTATCTAACTAATTACAGTTCGATTCCTCCTAATGAATAATGTTTAATTCAAAGTCAAATATTTGGCTGGTAAAATCTTGATTATCATAAGCTTGATGTAACCTTCCAATTCTTATTCAAAAACAAATATTCTCACACTCCAAGTTGTTGCGGCAGGAAAGAAACATTGCAATGACGTCAAAGGAACTTCGCAGTTCATTTAGATCCAGAAAGTGTTTTTTGAACCTGAGCTTGATTGTGAGCAGTATTATCTTCCTTTGAAAAGACTGGAGTTTATTCTGTTCACTTCGATGTGGGGAAACAACGATTTACTGTAACTGTATCTGGTTTTTTCTGAAAAAAAATACCTCTTCGTAAAGCTGAAAATTTTCTCTTTCCAATGACGTTAATTTATGTCCAGATACTGAAAGAAATATGATATAAAATTATTTTTTAATTGAAGTTCCTTTTGACAGCCATGGCGATTCAGTTACCTCCAGGGTGTCGTCATAGGAGCATGGTGATGCTCCATCTAATCGAAGTTCATTCTTCTTCTATACACAGCAAAGTCTTCTATGCACAGCAATTTTCGTGATTTGTTCCGTAATATAACATGTTCATAACCTATTCGTTATCATTATTGATCGCAATTAAGGGTGCCGATTTAGATTTTGAGGTATGATACAAATAGTTCACAAACTCATGTTTCCGAAGTGCCATAGTGTTTGGTCATTATAAAATTCCCTGATATTCTACCCTGTTGTAAAGGGATCGGGTGTCTACTAGTGTCCAGTTAGTTTATTTTTTCCATTTGATGAACTGTTGTCCTGAGAGTTGAAAGATGTTAAGACAAGGTCTTGCCTAACATTCGTTGGAGTCCATTTAGGGCGGGGTACCTTAGGAATTTAGGAAATTTTTGCGGTAATGCTTTGGTTGCTCCATTTAGTGTTAAGTATTTTAAGTATTAAGGAACTTGGAGCTTGTTTTGAACTTTTGATACTGTGTATATTATTGACTCAAATTACTCATTTTAGGCAGATTACTTACATCAGGACATTTGGACAACATTCATTGTGTAAAAAATATGTAGTAATTTTTTTGCTGTTGAAGGTAGTAAGAAGTAGTAAAAAGTAGTAAAATTTGGTGATGAAATATCAGTACACACTCCGATCTTATTTCATGAACCTCTCAACTTACTGTTTCTAAGCCCCTTCTGCATAGATTCCGCGTGCCCTCATCTCCATATTAAATGATGCCTTCCTCTTATCGATACGCTCATATTTTTAGCGGTTATGGAGGCTTAAACTAACGTATCATCTAATCTTCTTCCTTCCTCTCTTTGGATCGCCTCTGTTGTGGTTAGGGAGGCTTAAACTAACATCTAATCTAATCTACAGTGGCGCCAGAAAGTAACTCCGCACTGCCTTATTTTTTATTATATTTTAAATTATAGCAAATATAACTAATCATTTGAAGCAAACTTAACACCATGAAATTCTACGTCTTATAATCTATAAATATGCATTCTCAAATTTATTTTTCTGCCACCCAGTAACTGTGTAGGCGTCATTTTATATGAAATGTAAAAAGTTTGCAGGACAAAAAGAAACTCCACATGTTAGGATTTCGATGTAAATATGCTACAATGTCCGCTTTTAAGCTGCGATCGGGCATTTGTAATTGTTATCAGTGCTAGTGAAGATAAAGTGCTAAAATCTTTAATAAATTTGAGTCATGCCTCGTCTTTCCGTTGAAAACCGCAAGGAGATAATTAAACTACACAACGATGGAATATCCAACCGTGAAATTGGTCGTCGATTGAATTGTGACAAAAAACCGTCCAGCTAACATTGCAAAAGCATCAAAAGACTGGCAACGTTCATGACATCCCAAAATGTGGACGTCCAAGGGTGACATCGGCCAGAGAAGATCATGCCATAAAGATCCGGAGTCTTCGCAACCGATTTGAAAGTGCCCCAGAGCTGCGTAAAGAGTGTGGTCCTATTGGAAAGTGCTCTGTGTCAACTGTCAAGAATCTGTCAAGGGAAGGGATGGGATGCATTGCCAGACGTAAACCAATGATATCCGCAAAGAACAGAAAGCGTCGCTTGAATTTCACTAAGAGCCATGAAAAAACAGACGCTTTTTTCTGGAGCAAAGTTCTGTTTAGTGACCCCTCAGGGGGATACAACTATTGTATCTATGGGAATTGGCGCTCCCAGGGGGACTATGTGAGGGCCCGAGCTAAAGGTTAGGTAGGCTTTCTTTTTGTTTCAGTAGAATAGGATTTTGTTTTGTTACGGGCCACCCTTTTTTCGGTTCACTGCTGTCCTGTTTTTCAACACCTTCTACTTCCTTCTTCAACTTTGATCTTGTTTCATAATCTTCTTTCCCAACTTACTATTTCTATGCCCTTTCTGCGTAGATTCCGCGTTTCCTTAACTCCATTCTAAATGGTGCCTTCCTCCTTCCTCTCTTTGGATCGCATTTGTTGCTGCGGGTAGGGAGGCTAAAACTAACGACTAATCTAATCTAATCTTCTGTTTAGTGATGAACGCAAATTCAATAGGCTTGGAAGTGATGGCAGGCAATACGTTAGACGCTACAAGGGCGAAGAATTTAAAAACAGGTGTACAGTATCGACGCTGCAAGGTGTTGATGGATCTGTGATGGTCTGGGGTGTCATCAGTGTTTATGGTCCCGGGCCTCTAGATAGACTGGAAGGCAGGGTAAATTCCGGGAAATACCTCCAAATGCTGGGACAACACTTTATTGATTATTTTGAAAGTCTTCCAAATGAAGAATGCATTTTTATGCATGATAATGCGCCTATCCACACGGCTCGCAATGTGAAAAACTTACTTCGGGAGCGCAATATCCCCTGTTTGAATTGGCCTGCTCAATCTCCAGACCTTAATCCTATTGAGAATATTTGGCATAACATCAAGCACAAACTACGGCACGAAAACATTAGAAATTTGGAAGAACTTTGGGGTAAAATAAAAGAGGAGTGGGACTGTCTGGATCAAGAGTATTGCCGTAGGTTGATCGAGGGCATGCCAAAGAGATTGAGGGCTGTTAAGGCACAGAAAGGTTATGACACTAAATATTAACCTAATGCATACGATAGATCACCAGAATTGTTCAATATTGTTCTTGAAATAAAGTTTTTTTGTTGTGCGGAGTTTTTTTTTGTCCTGCGGACTTTGTCCATTTCATATAAAATCACGCCCACACAGTTACTGGGTGGCAGAAAAATAAATTAGAGAATGCATATCTATAGATTAAAAGGCGTAGAATTTTATGGTGTAAAGTTTGCTTCAAATGATTAGTTATATATGCTATAATTTAAAATATAATAAAAAATAAGGCAGTGCGGAGTTACTTTCTGGCGCCACTCTACATAGATACAAGCTATAATTCGGCACTTCAACTTTGATGGTGTTTCATAAACTTCTTTCACAACTTTCTGTTTCTATGACCTTCTTTCTGCGTAGATTCCGTGTTTCCTTAACTCGATACTAAAGGTTCCTTCCTCTCTTTGGATCGCATTTGTTGTCTGCGGGTAGGGAGGCTAAAACTAACGACTAAACTAAACTACAAGCTATATTATATGCATAAATTGACGATCATAAACGTAAACTAAAATGATACGGGGAAATATTTTTAATTATGGAAGTAAGCGAAATCTATACAATTTTCATTTTTGGGAAATTGAGTTTTATTTACGAGGTATTAAATTTTTTTTGTGTGAAAATTGATCAAATTTGTGGGGAATTCATTGAAGCGAAATTGAATTTCATAGGTGTAAAATCGAATTTCTTTGTGTAAAGTTGATTTTTGTTTGTATGAAATGGCATGTAAATGGTGTAGACACAGAGGTGTGCTTTTGTTTGGTTATAAATTTTTGTTTTCCAATAATGATTCTTTACTGGCATTGAAAAAAACCACTGATTTCTAGAATTGTTTCAAGTGCATTGTCTCTTCTTTTGTGGTTTAAGGAACAGCAGTCAAGACAAGAATTTGATGTAGGCAACTCGTGCTGAGGTGCGAACATCCAGCCTCCCTGCACCTTTGTTTTCAGGGGGCAGAGGTTCATGCAGGCAATAGGTTCATGTTCATCAAGTTTGCTTATCCATGTTATGAGGAGAGGCGCCCCAAGGGGATACTGTTAGGTTACCTCAGCCATAGATAGGCTTTCGAAATTTCTATTTTTCATGCCTTCTTTATTTTTCATGCCTTCTTTATTTTGTTTTTAAGCTTTCTTTATTATCTCTTTGTCCTTTTTTCTTCGTCCTTCTTAATTAACTTGGCCTTATCGTTAACTGTGCGCAGAGTATCCAGTGGTGCGAGATCACACCTTGTGCATAGATTCCCCATTTTTCTTCTGTCCTTATTAAATGGTCGCTTCAATTCGGTAACTTGAGGGGTAGAGTCTCGATTCGTCTTTGTTGTGGGTAGAGTCTTAAACTAACTTATGATCCTATTGGTATCTTCACTACGATTGTATACACCATTTTATATTTGTAGTGGGATATCATTTATTGTAACTGTTATTGCCTCACACTGTAGAACCATTAAGGAATGGCGGCGCCTGGAACGCTCGAGTGTTCTACGTTTCGTATTTTCCTACTTGTTACCTTAGATGACTAGTTATTTCATGTGGCCTTAGAGTCATGTGTTTTTCGAAGATTTGATCTAGCGTAGATTTGTAACCTACTCTTTATTTTTTGTTCGTACTGTGTTTACCGACCTGAAACGGACTATTAACCCTTTAACATTAGTATTTTTGTTCTCGTACTTCCATTTTCACAACCACCGTCATTAAACTGGCACCGGCATCGTGTAGTCACCGACATCATAACGAGGAAGTAACTGCCACTCGACAATGAACTTTGAAGATCACATTAGGGCATGCATTGCACAAGGAATGAAATATACTAGGGCTGTTTGTGAAAGTGGATTTTGAAATCCACTTTGACGGAAAGGGTTGAAGGCCCAACCTCAAACGCTGGTTCCTCATAGGACCAGAAACAGTGACGAAGGGTAGGGTGGGGTTGAGTTGGTTAGGTTAGGTTCAATTTGGTCGACCTTGATATGTAGGAACGATTATGAGATGTGTTGAAAGTACTGCAGATCACCTGCGTTGCGTTTTGTTTAAGCTCCGTGTATACTCTAGTGCGATGAAAAGTGTTCTTTATTTTGCCGGTTTTGAATTAGAGATCAAAGAAGGTTAATTGTGCAGGTCATCTATAAACATTTTGCGCTATAAAATCATTAGCTGAATTTGACTCTTAAGAGGACAAGAAAAAGTGGGTAAGGATGCTTGCATGCTCTCAGTGTCGATTCCCTTCCCTGGAGTGCAGGGTTCGATTTCTTCATTTTTGTTAGACTATCCATGAGCGCATTGAGTTATCGAAGTGTGTTGGTCTCTCGCTGTAACGTAACAAGTTTTGAGAAACAAAACAAAGAAGTGACAAATGTATTATAGTCACGTACGACTGCGCTTTTTGTATTTTAATTAAAAGCTTAGTATCAAAAAAGACTTGCTTTGTATTTTTGTGCTTGAGGCTGCCGCATGTGAACCAATAGTTTCTAATCGTTTAATTATTTGGGTATTCCCACAGGATGTTGTTAAGGACGATCGCTTCGCTGGCATGTTCGAGAACTGGCGTGCCAACCTCGACCCGTCGCATCCCGAGTTCAGTAAGCACCACACGCCCTTCATGGACGACCTCGTGCAACAGATTCAGACCAAGGCGCGCACCGGTAAAAAGACGAAGAAACTTCGCCTCAGCAAATGAATAAATCTAATTGCAATTACTTCCGTCTCATTTCCCATGTTGAAAGTATGAAACCAGTGGTTGAGGATATAAGAAATCAAGCTTATGGCGAGTGCTTTAGAAATGAGCATTTTGCAACTTAGTTGAAAAAGGAGACAATACACAGATTTGGAATCAGGTTCGTGAGCTTGGAATAACGATGATTATAACATGTACTGGCGTCAACTGAAATGGACGTAAGAATAAAAAGAAACGCAATTTCTAGCTTACGAATGAAAATCTCGCAAATTGAGCGACCTCATAAGGCTTCAATACAACTCCTTGAAAAGAGTTTGTTTCATATTGCAATTTGACTGTTACAGCACTAAGCATATACCAATGCGTGCTGTTAGACTATTACGAAATTTTAATCCTTGTTGCAATTTTGCCAATTGTCCCAAGAAAACGAGTACCTTCTAGACATATGAGGCTCACACACAGCCACGTCTGAGTGACTGGTAGAGAAATCATTACAGTTAGAATAGTACTTTACTCTCACGAATCACATGGCATTTTGTGGAATGGATGGCGAATTCGTTTTTATGACGATATGGCAGGAATTTTAGCTATATCAATCAGACGAGACCTAGCCAATTGTTCTAACGGTGATTTAAGCGTAACGTTTTTCTGATGAGTTCGGATGTATCAAAATGTTCAAGGGATATTTCAAGAGAACTAATGAAACCTTTTCTTCTTTTCAATTCTTTGTATTCTACAAATAAGAAATGACTTCGAATATCTTTTCAATTTGCATTCAAGTAATTCGTAGAATTGGTATTAGTAGAAACAGGACCACCACCTACGATGCCTCTGTATCAACTTGACATCGCGACATGTCTCTTAGCTGAAATGTGTACCCGCTCTGATGGGCAGGTAAACAAAAATGTTATACTTTTCAGTATAACTGTCTATGGTCTCCGACCAAAGAAAAAAAGGAAACGCTAAGAACTGGAGGAGATGACTGGCCAGCATTGCAATCCGTAAAAGTTCTAAAAGATCTTTCTTATAAGCCTGAGTCTGCGAGAACAATATCACGTACCTTCTAGAACATCGCCTCGATAAGGACGAGCATCGAA
>JACJUY010003820.1:65677-80337 GCA_014220935.1 Platorchestia sp. MABIK | reverse complement strand
ACTTTCAGAAGGTAATTAGATCTAGAATCACGTCATGGATGGTACAATCGTAGATGACCAGCGCCGCTTCAAGAATAAAAATTTATTCATTGTTGATGCGATGATAAGGTTAATAATCCATGAAGAAATTATTTCTAAGCATCTATTTGTGCGATAATCGTTTTGAAATGTATTTTATCGTTGTTGGTTCGTGATAACTTGACTCCAAACCCTTAAATCTGTTCATGCTCTCACATATTATTCAGAACTTCAATGAATTAAATGTTGCTTTAATGCGGATGACCGCTTCCCCTGAAGCCGTTATTGTGTTCAATTTCAACGGTAAATATGAGCCCAATGATCATTTATGCGCGACCTAGGCACGTCATTTTACCCGCGTACCGCCTGCGACGAGAGGAACCCGTCGGACACCACCAACGTTTTCTTCCCGGCGGAGTCCTCATCAGGGCTAGCGGCAGCCCTCTTGCTGGAGGGCGGGGCGTGCAGCACATGTGGGTCCCCGTCAGGAGGGCCCCACCACGGAGGGTGCAACGGGGGACACCAGGGGTCCCCACACCACCAACGCCCTCCCCTCACGCGACCCACCAGCTACTCCACCGGAGAGCAGCACAATCTCAGGGAGAAGGCGCGAAGTGAGTTCTTTGGGTGTGGGATATCGACGTCCGTTGCGGCGTGTGCATCGCCGTGTGTCTCTTTCTTGGGGCGTCTTGGGATTGTTGGATTTAGATGTTTTGCGAATGAATTTTTGGTAATTTTGAACTTTGTTGAAAAGTTAGAAATTGTTTGTTGTTAGGGAAGGAGTTATTTTTTGTTACTTTCGAAATTGCTTGTTGTTAATTTAGAAGTTTTGTTTTTGATTTAGAAATTATTCATTATCAATTTAGAAGTCATTGATTACAAATTTTGAAGTTATTTAATATGAATTTGAAGGTCATTTATTATAAATTTAGAAATTTTTATTATCAATTTAGAAATGATTTTTTATGCGGTGTTTTCTCGGTTTGGGAGTTGGTCCAAAAAGATGCACACACTTTAAAAATAACGCATTGAAAAGTTCTCGTGAGTTCGTTTCAAGAAAATTATGTGACTGGAGTCTGCATTAATTTGTCTCGTTCAATTCTTTTCTGTCTGGAGTCTCCCTTGAATAATTTAATCACTTTCCAATCTTACTGGGAACATCGTTTAATTTTACCCTGCGCTTTAAATTTCGTCTTTCACAAATAATGTAGCAGTTACGAAAAAAATGCTTTAAAATTACCCTTTTCATCATATTCATAGGTTTTAAAAGTGGACCAAAAGCACGAGGTTGAAGCAATGCTAAAGTTTAAGACAGTTGACACTGCGGCGACGATTGTCTGATCATCGCGAGCAAACGCTCTCCATCAAGCGGTGTTCGTACCAGAAATGGATCGAAGCGATTTGTGTGTATTATTTACGAAGTAACAGTTCCTTCACCTATCTGATGTCGGTGAAAGCCTTATTTCAGTGCCAGTATCGTGGATGATACAGTAACTTATCGGGACATTTTCTAGTAGCATAGATACTGTAAAACTAATGCTTCAGAACTTAGGTTCGCATGCTAATTTTGCCTGTTTATGGAAACCTTCGTATTCTCTCTCGCTCTAGTACGTTTAGGTGTCATTTGGCCTGGCATTGCTTTAGAATTTTCCAACCCATGTTCTAATAATCATTTAGGGTCTTTGTTTTTTTATCGTGCTGCATGAGTATGTGCTAGCCTTTACCATAACGTGCTTCATGGCACACTTCACGGTTTTTATTTGATGCTCTATGTTTTCTTATTGATGAATGTAGTTATGTGAGACAGTCGCTTCATAGCCCTTTCGTTAGAATGAAATAACCCTTTCTGTCTCTTTTTTTGTTGCGTTATTGTCATTGAGCCTTTGGTCTACAGTTTCGCCTTATGATTGTCTGTTTTGCACAATTTATTCCGTTCTTGATAATTTCTGATTCTAGATTCTAGTATATTTTTTTTAGTGATTTTTCTGCATCATAATTTACTATTGCGGGTCATATTGATTTTTGTGTTCCTGACTACTCAGTTTTCATAACTCTATAAAACAGCGAACCAACAGAACTCTCCTCTATTAACTACTGAAAAGTAGTCAAATTGACTTCCTACATTGGAATTTTTTGAATACAAAAGGCGTCTCCATGACAGGCCTTTTCGATGATGTGCCTTCATCGTCAAATGTGAATCGTATGATTTTTTTTTAATAATTTTTGTACACAGTCATGACGTTGATCTGCCATCCCTCTCAATCTTCTTTTACTCGTCTGAATATTTTCTATGAGTTTTCGTCAGGATCATTTTTTTGCCTGTTTCCACTTTGATTTTAGAAGTTACAGTGCGCTACGGAGAATTTCTGTGTACTATTTCATCTGTATGTGCTTCCCCGTGGTCCAGATTTAAAAAAATTGGATGATCATTTTAATAAAAACCTTCTAGATTCTGTCTTTTTGCATTGTGTATTTTTCTGCTTATTTTTGCATCAGGTGTTGAGACATTCCAAGGCAGCGAAACAACGAAAGACCTGTTCATTTCTGATACCATAAGATCAGCTTCATTCAAGTTTTTTGCATTAAATCAAACTCCCTGAACGTAGCCCATCATTTCGTTGGTTGACATTAATCATATGCATAAATTCAACTTCGTCCGAAGTAGAGCGCCAACACAGCGGTCTGTTTTGATGCGTCAGCCAATTCTGTGATTTCATGAACGAATCTACACTACAACTCATCTCATCTTCTGTTATCACTACGAGTACTTTGGCGATTTTCAGTATCAGTCAAAAAATTGTTTGTAGATGCCAATCTCACATTCCGTAATTCCCGGAACACTCTTAAAATCCGTATCATCGATACAGGATGAAACTTGAAGATGTTCTCTTTCATTCCGAAATTCCCGATTGAACTGACGTGTCCTTGTGTGTTGCCTTGCGCTCGCAGCTCACGAGGGACGGTAAGCTCAGACAACGTTGGGTGTTGGCGGGGCGCCCTCGCCGCCCTCTGGTTCCTCCTCCGTGTCAGTAAGGGAGTGGTCACAGCAATGTAGGACAGCGGTGTGATACTGTTTCCGTGTGGCAGCTCCCGCTTGTACGTGCATTGCTATTAGCTGGTGACCCCGGTGGAAAGCGACCATGAACAACAAATACAATAATAATAATGAAAATAATAATTGTACCTGTACACGGTTCTCGAGTTGTAAATCATCGAACCCCAACTTACCTGGGCACAAATTAGCCCTGGTTTTTCGTAACTTCAATTTAGAATTGTGTTGTTGGAATAACTAGGATGATTTTTTGCCCGTGTATGTTGAGGTTCGCGTGGGAAACAAGATCGGCTGTCCTGCCACGACCTGGAGTTCATGTGAGGTCGCATCGCCTACTGTAGTCTGTTCTTATCCTTTGTGTTAGAAACTGTTCTTGTATCAGTCACTCATGTCGTGATTGACGTGGGTGCTCATTTTCTGCTTTCATGTGTTGGGAAGCGTGTTGTAAAAATTGAACGTACTGATCGAGTGATTATTTTTGTGTGCTGTTTCTTTATTGTCTTCTTAGATCTGTTTGTGCTTTTTTTTAGCCTAGAACGCGTGTCAATTCTCTGTGTCAGGTGTGACTGTGCTTAGTTTGAAACAACATACTCGAGCCTTACATCCCAAATGTGTGTAACTAGTGTGATCGAGCTAAATTTGAAAGAAATTACAGCCGTGGTTTTGCAAACATCTTCGCTTTATTTGTAGCCGTTCATGATCGGGTTGAAATTTTCAGCAGTTTATGATCGGGTTAAAATTTGTAGCCGTTTTTGATTAGGTTGAAATTTGTAGCCATTTTTGATTAGGTTGACATTTGTAGCCGTTTTTGATTTGGTTGCGTTACTGTTGATCCAAATATAATTCTCATGATTCCATTTACGGTCGAACGAAAAGCAGCAAAACTCGTTGAATTTGCTGGCACAGCAAACAGCAACTGCGCCCATCTAACTAAAGGAATTACAAAAGCGTGGTCTCTTACTACGAGTGGGTGCATCGTTAGAGATCCTCTGATCACAACCCCAACATTGGCATTGAGAGGAACCAGACGGAGGCGAGGCGTTACAAGCTGAAGAAGAGTGGCACTTTTATCTGTGTTACTCGTAGCACACTTTCGAATATTACTTGTGTGGCAATATTTTTTGACACTCTTTATCTTTCGAATCGTCATTTCCAATTGAAACGACACAGTAAGTTGCAAATTCTTGCCTGCAATTGTAACACTAAGCGATTTTTGTCTCAGGTATGATATTCTTCGCCTTATTTTTGACCTGGCACATTTTTCTAGTGTGGCTAACACAAATAAACGGTACATTTGATTCAAGACGTGCGGTTTACGTATTGTTAGAATATTTACTTGAATGTTCGACTGCACACGATACATTATGTTCCACGTGTAACATATTTCGTTGCAGTTTACTCGGCTCTTTATTTCACAAAAAAACACGTGTTTCACCGTTTATTTCTTCGATAACAGAAAACGTAGGTCCCCCCATGAATAACGTAGTTTAATTGAGATTATACATGACGTCATACATTGAAATCGCATGTGAGGTAATTACTTGTGATGCAGTAAATTGTGAAAATAGTCAGCACTGTAATTTAAACCATTCACTTCAGTGCACGTCAACACTTTGAATATGATTCTAAATCACTCTCATGAGCACTTTTCGTTTACCTATTACGCAGTGTACACCGTTCACTGGTCCTAAAGCAAAATTTACTTAAACTATCCGCACTTCCTTACATGCCCTTCACTATCCAAGACCACAATTTAATACCTTGACCCGGGTAGAAACATTTCCGTAAAATTCAAGTTATTGTTATTATTATTGTGATTATTATTAAGATACCTCACACGTTAGCACCGTGACCTGTGCCTGACCATTTACGTGCACTGATGTTGAAGACTTGGGTAGAAAATTGACGTAAATAACTAATTTCGTGCACTACATAATGAGCCCTACTTGAAACGAAAGTCCCCCTCAGGAGGATACAAATATTGTATCTATGGGAATTAGCACTCCCAGGGGGACAATGTGAGGGCCCGAGCTGTGAGTTAGGAAAGGCCTTCTTTTTATTCAAATGAAATGCTTTTGTTATGTAAAGAACCATCGTTTTTCGGTTCACTGCTGCCCTGTTTTTTCAGCACCTACTACTTTCTTCTTCAACTTTGATCTTGTTTCATGAACTTCTTTCTCATCTTACTGTTTTTATGCCCTCTCTGCATAGATTCCGCGTTCCCTTTACTCCATACTAAATGGTGCCTTCTTCCTTCCTCTCTTTGGATCGCATTTGTTGCTGCGGGTAGGGAGGCTAAAACTAACAACTAATCTAATCTGAAACGAAAGTCTTCGTTGAAATCTACCGTTTTTGTAGCTAGCAAACTTGGCCACGTCGCATGTGCGGACTCGGTGAATTTTAACTGGATCTGGTTGCTTCCAATAATTTAGCCCTTAGCATTGTTCTCATTTGTGGATCTGGCTTCATGTCCCTGTAGACCATACTCTATAATTGACTTTCACTGCGACAGATTTTTTGCACGGGATTTGTTAGTTACAGGTAGACGTCGAAATAACGGCTAAACCCTCCCCTCGGGGGGTTGCAACTATTGTATCTATGGGAATTAGCGCTCTCAGGGGTAAAATGTGTGGGATCGAGCTGAGAGTTAGGTAGGCCTTCTTTTTGTTGAAATTAAATGTTTTTGTTATGTCAAGGACCATTTTTTTTCGGTTCACTGCTGTCCTGTTTTTCAGCACCTACTACTTTTTCAACTTTTATCTTGTTTCATGAACTTCCTTCCCAATTTACTGTTTCTATGCCCCTTCTGCATAGATTCCGCATTCCCTAATATCCATACTAAATGGTGCCTTCCTCCTTCCTCTCTTCGATATGCTCTTTTCTTTTGCAGCGGTTGGGGAGTTTTAAACTAACATATAATCCAATCTAACGGCTAAACTTTCAATTAAAACAAGTGTTAGTGTAAATTCAGCGATTTCGTGTGGGTCTTACATTTTTCGTGATTTGCTGTTTCATTTGTTCTCCTCGTTCACTCTCGTATCAGTTTACTTCGATATTTCTTGCTACTTTTACTTAGTTCTTTAGTCGTCTAATAACGCGTTTCATTTGCATGCAGATCACCTAATTTTGATTCTTTCCTTGAGTTAGCCATTCTTATTTACGTTGGTGGACGTTTTGTTGTTGCGGGTACGGCAGAAGTGAAGAGCGTCCTTGGTACCCTGAGGAGGCACTCAGCAGGCACTACTTCCTCCACTTCTGCTCGGCGGCGGCAGCAGCAACGAAGCGATGCCCTCAACCACCACCTGCACCATCACAGCGGGCACCCGCATCACCACTGCGGGCATCCGCATCACCACAGTGAACACCCGCATCGCCACAGTGAACAACCGCATCACCGCTACATCAGTAAGCGACGGCGGCACACCACCGCCACTGCGCCCACTCAACGTCTGCTGGACACGAAAAGGAAACTTTCCTGGGAAGAGTTCTCACTGAATTACGAGTTCGATATGGAGGATTCGTACACGGCCCCTCGGAAAACTTCCCTCGATGATTACCCCTCTCGGCGTTGGAAAGCGACGGATGAGATCGACTTGATGTCTTTTTGCCTTGAAAACGGCGGTGAAAGTACTCGATCGCGGAAATGTCATACAAGTCAAATAGTTGAGCAAGATGCAGTCGATGGTGAGGATTCAAAACCGTCTACTTCGTCATTCTACGTGGAAATGTGCGCTTCTCGTTCTTCGTTGACTTCGCTCTGCATTGACGAAGAAGATGAACCCATCGACGCTGACTACGAAAAGATGGGACCGATCATTTTCAAGAAGTGTAACCCTGGAAAATATACGGCTGCCAAGAAACAAGCCAGAGTCGTACCACGGCGTAAAGTTGCAGTTTGTGAAACTTTATCGGCACCTCAGTGTACTGAGCTGGCGAAATCAGATACTGGAAACGACTGTACGAAATCTCGAGGACGTCAAGACATCGGTAACTCGGAATCAGCAGCATGTGATGATAAAGTTTCTATTCCTTCTGCAAATGTTCCGTTTGAGGACGAGGTTTTTTGTCCGCCGGCCACAACGAGCGACTTGAAACAACTTTCGTCGTACTTGGATATCTCGGATTTACCGAAGTTTGATTTCTGTCGTCGGACTTCAAGCGACGCGACACACCACGAGTTCTATGACAGTTGGCCTAACCCAACGGGCAAAAGTTCCATCGAGCCCTCAACCTCATCCAAGTACGATTTCGATCAATCCATTGCACCAACATGGAACTACAACGTCCCTAAATCACCGAACTCTGAACCAAAGAATCCCAGCAAAGCTACCGTCAACTCGCACATTTCTTGTGGCTCTGGTGACAACTGCGTCGAGTGCCTCTATGAAACTGCGATGCTGTCGTCAGAAGAAGACCGATGCTGCTGTGAAGACGACGACATTCCGTGTAGCGAGTGCCCCTTGCATCGGAGATTGTAAGGCGCGCCATCGTCTTGTTTACGCTGTACAAACGGCGTTAATGTGCCTTCCTTGGCGTTAATGCTTCACTTTTCCGTTCCTGTGTTCTGTTTTGTTCATGTTTTATAAATAGTGCTGGTATTTCTTTGTGTGTATCGCTACAAACATGCCTCGACCGCATCTAAAGTGTTTTATGAATGAATATTATCGAATATGAATAATATTCTCTATGTGAGTATAGCCCTTTCATATTATTGTCTCTAAGATCGTCCAGGTATATCAAGATTACAATTTACGTAGGTTTTCAGTGTTGTATATTTCCAACCAATTGTCATTGCAGATGCAATGTTACCTATGCTTTGCACTTCCACTCTTATAAATACTGCACATTCCTTAATGAAATAAACACACTTAACTAAAATGGAGGTCTTGTAGTCAACGAGCAAACACTGTATTAGTTCAAATCATCAGCGTAGTTTTACCTAGAGTTGGAATTATTTACTGGAGCTCGACGTATTGTATCTAGATTACCGACAAAGTGAAGATCGTGAGAATTTGCCTGGCGTCGCCGGTGCTTGTTACCGTTGCACCGAGAGATTTTACTTGGCACTTTGAGTCGCACTCTTCGTTGACGCACACGTACACATTTCTTGCTGCACTCGCACTCTTCTCAGAAGCCCAAGTTTTTCGGCTGTTTCAACACATGGTGTGTATTTGGAGGAAAAGTCTGAGAACAACAACAGAAAACTAGCCTGTAGTAACTAAAGCCGTCAGACGGTTTCTGCGGTGAAAGCATAACGTCGTTGAACGAATTGGCACTCGGTGCTCGTTTGTATCAAAGCAGTGCAACTGGCACTCGGGAGTTCTTTTACTTGAAGAGTACTCTCGTTCGTGTAAATGCGAAGCCGTGGTTTCCTTTGCTTATGTCAAAATCTCTTACGTGGACGAAGATAAGCGTTGAAAAATAAAATGCTTACATGTCATATTTGTCTACTGGACTGCACCTTGATAATGATCCGTTATCTCATACGCACGCACAGTTCTTTAAGGCGTTATACCCGTACTCTGTCCTTGTAAATGAATGTTCTGAAAAGTAACAGTGAGCTCTTGCTTGAATATTGTACAGGAAGTATATTGGAGACCATTACTGGTTGAAAACTTGTGCGGAGTTCTGCAAGTGTGATGACGACAAGTAATGAAATAATTTCAGCCGAAGTGAAGTTTCTTCGACATTTTCCCTCGTACCTACATATGCGTGATCTCATGTCTTGACAAATGTTACTGTTTTCAGTTCTTCTGTTCACTGTCAACACTTGTCTACTTGACAAATATTCCTATTATCAGTTCTACCGTTCATTGTCAGTACGTTATTAAATAGCAAATTTACCTCGTAATTTTCGTCAACAGTTGGCAAATTGGCTTCTTGCTGATTGACACATTTTTTTAAATCATTCAATTCTAAATTTGGCCTTTTTCACTCGACGTGATTGTTTCATCATTATTTTTAGATTTAGTATCGTATAGCATTTTATTGATTCTTTTAATTGTTGCATGCAGTGTGCCTCTTATCCTACTGTGTAAGCATAATCATTGTCTTTGTTTTCCGTACCAAACCCCTCAGGGGGAAGCAACTATTGTATCCATGGGATTTTGCACTCTTGGGGAACATGTCAGGTCCCGAGGATCATTTTTTCGGTTCACTGTTGTCCTGTTTTTTAGCGTCTACTACTTTCTTCGTCAACTTATTTCTTGTTTGGTGAACTACTTTCTCAACTTACTGTTTCTGTGCACTTTGTGCATATATTCCACGTATGCTTTAACTCCACACTAAATGCTGCGTTCCTCTCTTTGGATCGCCTTTGTGGCGGATAGGGAGGCTTAAACTAACTAATAATCTAATCTTCCTTCCCTTTTTTTGGGAACCCCTTTGTTGCGGTTACGGAGGCTTAAACTAACGTTTTCCGTACCAATTTAATGTTGTAGGGCAGCTAAATAATTCCTTTTTTAGGGTGAACTGAAATGAACCTCATGACCTACCTTTGATATAAGTAGCGGCTTCACTATTCCCTTTCTTCATGCTTTTTGTGTTCCGAATCAGGGCGGTTAGAGGCATGCTCTAGCGGGACCTCAAGCTTTTTGTGCACATCAAAATACAGTGAACCTCAGAAGTCGACCCAATGGCGTAATATGTATTTATAGTTTTTACTGCTCTAGTGGGTGATGGAACATTTGTTTCTCACCTAGCATTTATGTGTGCATGTGAGCTGTCCAATATTTCAGCCGTTCACGTTCTCTTACTGGAACCAACGGTTGATCACGCTCTTTGGATCGCCTTTGTGGCGGATAGGGAGGCTTAAACTAATAATCTAATCTTTTCAATATTTTAGCCGTTTACGTTCTCTCACTGGAGCCAACTTTAGACGGTTGATCACGTTTACATGTTGAATATAATCTGCATAATAAAGCGAATATCTTTTCTATGTAATCACATTTTTGAATAATATATACAGAGCATGATAGCAACTAATTTACTTGAACGTTGCAGTCACATACTTCTCGCTCTCTACATGTTTTGCAGAGTAGCTTATAATCCGCTTACCTTACTTCCCGAGCACAGTGTTCTCACTTACGCTCTTGAGTTCATCGTTTGCTTCGTGCCTGCCCCCAGCTACGTAGCTCCACTTTGTGTCGCTGTAACGCTTATTCATCTCCCATTTTAACGTCGTTCTATGAAAATGCAACAGCGTGGTTCGGCTCTGCACGTGACTAACTTCTAAGGTTTTCTCACTCTGCTTGAATTACAAACACTTGAAACTCTGCACATGTCGAAAATATGTATCACATTTACTGTTTTTAGTTGTCGATTACGAGCACGGGAGTATCGTGCTCGTATTGATGTTGCACGTAATGCATGTCGATATTTTGAAGGTATGTACAGGATATTCTACAACATCGACACTTTCTGCATTTTTAAAAAACGACTGGCACCAATACCGATTTGTTAGTGATTTGTTTAGTACAAATAGTACTGTAGTTCTTTTCTGCTTAGCTTTCAAGGCTTCATCTCACAATTGCTTCTCTACCTATTTTTCGTATTAAGCGTGTCTGCTTGTGGAAATAATACGCGTAATTTTTTATATTTAAAACCTTCATGCTCTATAATATGGAATTTACTCCCTTTCTTTTAACCTGTCTGTCCTTTGAATGTACTTCTCCTATCTATCCTTCTTTACCTGTGGGCGAATCGCCTCTACTTCAAAACCCCTCATGGCTACATGTTATACTTTGAAGCCTGCTGCGTCGATGAAATAATTATTTCCCTAATTATTTAGAATGATTATAAAGAAACAAAAATTTCTCTTCACTTTAGAAATATTTGAAGTTCACCGAGACTGATAAGGAATATTTGATAATTACCTTTTTGTGTACCCATTATTTAATATTTCCTTATTCGTCAGGAATAAATATATCTGTACTATTCAAGTATTGTACATCAAGCGGGAACGACTTACCGAAAGATTCGGTTTGAGTGAGGTGTTGCCTGTATCCAAACTTTGCCTACTTTACAACATGTAGCAACCCTTTAAGCCTTTAAAATAGGCATGGTGATGCTCGAACCCTGACGTCACTGCCGCAAATCTGCATAGTATGCTTTTGCGGCTTTGAGAACACGACTAATTGCTTCGCGAAAGCGAAGGGGTCCACATTTGCTGTTAGCTGGCGACCCCGGTGGAAAAGCGACCACAAACAATAATAATAATCGAGAACACGACTAATGCGATGTTGTAATGCAAGTCGGTGGGAGGGTAAAATCAGTATGCCATCAATTTTGACTTGTTTCTCTAATGAACTTGATTGCAAAGTTGTTGTTGCGTCACTCTCTCGTTATTCTGTTGTTAGATACGCACGGTAATATTGTAGAAAACATTTATTCCTGCGTGGGTCAGGGTTATCGGAGAAATGTGAGCATTAATTGGCCCCTTATATTCCGTAACGTAATTTTAGACTCCATTTTGTAGAATATTTACATTTTTTATTTGCTGCACGACATTTAAAATACTATTATATAAATATATTTTTTACTTCACATACGTTTTCTCTGCAATTCATGTTATTAGACTTCACCGTAGCTCTTATCGCTTGGCTTCCCAGACTGTAATACATTTTGTGTGTCTCCCAGGTCTGTTTCACTCGGAAAGCGTCTCCAGCAGCGTCGGCGGTCTGCGTTCGGGGGGCTCTAGTGCTCCTATAGAGCCCCACCCCTCCTCAGCCCTGCCCTCAAGCGGGGCGCCTTCACCCCGATCCAACAAGAAATTATCATTCAAGAACCCCAGTCGACGAATATCAGCTGGGGTGAGCGGCCCTTCCAGCGCCGGCCCGCTGCCCGCGAGCGTAGCGAACCGGGAAAGCATCGCTAACTCCAGGCTTCCAGAGTCGCCCGTACCGCCGCCCAGGAAGCAAAAAGACCTCCCTCCTTCCTCTGTCAGCCAGCAGCAGCATCACAGAACGTCAGTACAGCAGCAGCAAAAGCCCATGCAACACCGACTCACTGTCCAGCACCCGCAGCAGCACAACAGGAACAAGTGATGGCCGTTCCGAGGCTTGTGCCCTCCTCTCTCTGACGCCTGCAACGAAACGTGGTGTTGACCGAGCTTGTGCTCCAGTCGCTCGTCTTAACTTGTGGTTTTCTGATCCGAGTTGCACTGTTTGGTCTTCACTCACGGGATTCTTATTGAATTGAGTAACGGTTTTAAATGGTCGTTTGGTGTTGACCGAGCTTGTGCCTCCAGTCGGTCGTATAAATTTGTTTTTTTGATTCCGTCAGCACTGTTTAGTCTTTGCTCACGGGATTCTTATGAAATGAGTGACAGTTTTAAATAGAATGTGAGTATGAAACGCGGTGTTGACTGAGCTTGTGCTCCAGTCGATCGTCAAAACTTGTGTGGTTTTCTGATTCTGAGCAGCGCAGTTTAGTCTTCACTCACGGGAATTGTATCGAATGATTGACTGTTTTAATGGTGTGTGGAATTTTGAAATTTTCTGAAGAGACCGACCACGTTCAGTACCGCATTGTTTAAGATGCCATCAGTCTTTTGTCGAGATGGTAAAAAGTTTGGTGAAGAGCTAGAATTGATGGCCTATGGAATTATGTCTCAAGATTTGTGTGAAATTGTTTTCTTCAAATATGTTTGAAGCTGCGCTAGGAATAACTCTTATATATCCCTCTCTCGAGTGCACGTATGCTGTTCTTAAGCGCTATTTAAGAAACTATTTAGCGTTCTTACGTTGGTTTTAGCCATAGTAACTCATGAAATGTCGAATGAATATATACTTTTCCTACGAGATGGTTTATTCTAATGGACAGAAATTTCCTAATGAAGAAAGAGAAGGAAAAAAAAAGCCTGCGGATAAAGTGAATTGGCTTAGCCTTGGCCATGAAAAAAACGCTGTTATTTTCTCGGGCCAAAGTTTATTTTCAATGGTCGACCTAACGACATTGTCGATATCTTGAATAATCGATGCTGTTATATCGATACAGGGAGTGTTGGGCATCGTCGAGGCCGTGATGTTAGAAGCAAAATACTGATTGCTTCTCTAACCAATGGTTTTATTATGGGGACCACTTTGAAATTTGTGGACTCACGACATAAGTGGAAACTTGTGAAATCTGAACTATTTATACATGGGTTAACATAGCTCGCCAAAATGACCGTGTAGAGACCTTGGTGGAAGAAGTATTCGACCAAAATAATATAGCCGATACCTCGACAGTGTCTTCATTGCCTCGAATATAGTGAGTCGCTTATCCACTGGTTTGCGTTTTGCTGCCTATTCGTTAATATCTCTTAAAATAGTTCCGGCGGCCATGCAAGTTAGATTTTTGCACACGTCAGTGACATGTGCCACATCAATGATGTTCATCATTTATGAAGAACAAAAGTTTAGATGCTGAAATTACCACCTAGAAAGTTGTCTGCAACTTTAGAGCGAAATGGCTACATTTTTGGTAGCGTTGCTGCTGCTGGTGTGGCGTTATCAAGCTGTAAATTTTGTGCTCAACGACATAGGCTTGCTGTTGTACCTCAACTTGTGTTTTTACACCGACATGTAGAAGAAACCTATTTAGATGCTGCCTATATCGATGCTGTCAATTATGATAGAGCTTTGATATTGTGGAGTACTAGCCCGTGATGCCCTTAATATCAAAGATGGATAGTCTCTTGGCATTGTGAAGGTGATGCAGACTTATACAGTTGGTTTGTAATTGAATTTATGCAAGGTGGTCCCTGAGGGTTGTACCTTTTTGGAGGTATGAGCGTCTGTTTATGAAGTTTTATGTATGATAGTGGGCTGACGCGCGTTTTGTGGTCTTGAACCGTTAAGATTTTCATGTTTCCATGTGATAATATTGGGCGTGACCACTTAGTCTCTTGGTCTCATGGTCACCGGCTTAACGTCCGTGTTTTAAAGACTGGATTCGGTGGCGCAAAGTAAGGTCTGCGTCGCGTGTAACCTAAGCCATGGGTATTACAGAACTACCTCCGCTGCTCTTGTATTTTCCAGTGCTTCTTTTATACCTCGGCTTGCGTGCGTAGTTGTTGCTGCCGCAGTTTTGTGAGAAATTTCGTGTTTGTTTTCCATCAAAATACTTCGAGTGAGATTGGAACCCATCAGTAAATCTTGAATGAATGCATCAGTAAATCTTGAATGGGTGCATCAGTAAATCTTGAATAGGTGCATCAGTAAATCTTGAATGAATGCATCAGTAAATCTTGAATGGATGCATCAGTAAATCTTGAATGGATGCATCAGTAAATCTTGAATGAATGCATCAGTAAATCTTGAATGGATGCATCAACCACAAGTATGATCGCAAGTTACTCAGAAGCTAAACGCACATTTCTTGTAGGACCAACGCATGCTACTCTGTTTTAATGCTGCACAATTTCATTCGTACTGAGAGTGAAGGTATTCAACTTTAATAATTTATTAATGAACGCGTGATATGTTAACTTTATCGTTTTAAAGTGTGAGATATAGATTTACTTATTCTTGTCCTACTACTCGCCTCGTATATATTGTGTGCGCTTTATACGCCGCAATTGATTATTTTTATGTATTTACTGATGTAC
>JACJUY010003820.1:6683-31485 GCA_014220935.1 Platorchestia sp. MABIK | reverse complement strand
CCTTCACCGCACCTCCTCGAAAGTAGGAGGAAAAATGTACGAAAAATTACGATGTGAAAAATAACGTCATGAAAAATAAATTTCCCCCTTTAAAAAAACATGATCGGTTTGCGCACTTGCGCACATGAATGGCGACAAAGAGGAACAGTACACCCATAACATCCGCGAAATATGAATGCAGAGATATTTTAGCAACAATACAAATCGTACGTCCACAAATCTTTGGAGATGGAGTCACAAAGTTGAATTCTCCTTCAAGCGTCAAGTAAGTGCACACGATTGGGTCACGGGAACAGGGCAGCCCTTGACTATTAATTGATTTTGTTTAGCACGGAACAAAAATTTCGCTGTCACATTAAGTGTTCACTCAAATCCATCACCAGAATTACATGGTAGTTTATTATTCAAGTTTCATTCCGTTTCACAACATCCTTGCATTTTGTGCAGCGGTCGTTATCGTGTATGTATATGGATTTGCAAGCACGTTGACAGATCCCAAGAATCACAAGTAATTTAAAAACAGTCATAGCTTTTTCCATTTGCACGTCCGTTGAATTATCAGCATCGAAACCTATTTTCAAAATTAAACAAATCTTACTTCAACTGACCCAGAGCTTACGAAACGCACCCCTTAACCGGCACGCTGTTTTTTATTGTGGCAAACAAATTCCTCACACAAAGGCCGACTTGGCAACTGTTTGGAGCATTGAGACGAGGTAACTAACAGAGAAACACTGAGTTTTCTTGTAAAATCTTCTCCAGCACCATCGGGTGCCAGTAGCGTTCGATCACCATCACACAGCCCAGCATCTTCTGTAACCGCCAAGCCTTTCCTTCGTAATTTAAAGAGCAGTGCAGTATTTTGGCACAGTGCAACAGGCATGGTCACACTGCCTCCTTAGTGTAACTTTATTGGATTCAAAGCGAGCGCTTTCAGTCATTGTGGAAGGTGGATTTGTTAGCATAACAAGCAGCAGGAGTGCTAGAAAACACTAAATCATGAAATTATTCACCAATCTCTCTATTGGAACTTGAAATAGACCATGATCTCTAAAATCATATATTTGAAGCATTGATAATACATAAGTTAGGATGTAAGAATAACAAAAATAATTTATGGACGGGTAACATGAAATAGTATGAGGGTTTAATTTTACAGTGCTACAGCCACTCTTCTACTCGCTGTCGACAGATAGCACCCGTTTTACTGACATCCAAATACGCGAAATGAAACAAGAGCATCGAATGAACTCACAGAAGAGGCACTCCCTAAAAAAAATTTCACCAACAGTTTCGATTTGGACTACACTTTCGTGATGCCCATGATTGATAATAATAAATTGCGAAATAAAGCATCACAGAAAAATTCTAGCACACGATGAGAAAAAAAGGGCTGAAAAAATGTCACTTCCAATCGATCAACGACTCAGAAATATTACAGGAAATATGTCATACGTCAAATGAACAAGTAAATATCTACCTTTTACACCTTGATGACAATAACTCGATGCTATAGGGTAGAAACTGAGTTATCATTACTATTACATTAGTTTAAGACTCCCTAGTTACAACTAAGACGATCTTGAGAGAGCGAAAAGAAAATGATCTTGTATCATAGCAGGCAACCAAATTTTTTGGTAGACTTAACTACGCACGTGTTTTTCAAGCCTGATTTGGGGCTGATCATAGTATGTATTTTGCACGTATCTATGCAGTCCGTACGGGAAATCTATGTTTCCACACAGTATACCCTGCGCATAGAAACAGTAAGGTAAGAAAGAAGAAGATCGAAAGACAAGAGATAGTGAAGAAACATGAAAACAAAGAAGTAAAATGTGCACGAAAGAAGTTCAGAAGGCCTACCAATAGCTGAGATACCAAACATCATCTTCCCTGAAGGCGTCCGTCTCTATAGCAAAGGATAGGCAATTCTAACAAACCAAGACCTATTCTATGACCTTTAAGTGAGGCAGAAACTGGAAGGGGTTTACTTCCAAGTAAGTGAGGATATCAAAGACTCGCATATTGGCATTGCCAAAATACAAAGGGACATCTGGCTCAAGCTGAGCATTGTTGCCGCAACACATAAATTTGAATGGTGTGTTTGTCTAGGACAGCAATTAGTAAGCACCGATGCTCAAGCCCAGGCCAGGTAAATAAGGTGTTCAGGTCATCGGATGACACGAGTGTTTTTACGCATATAATTGTCAGAGTTGCTCATGTGGTTGGAAATCTGTTGTGAATGTATTTTAATGCAAAAAGTAGGTATGGCTGCATTTAGAACAACAACTGCTGAAACCTTTGTAGACTCATGACATTCGGAAATCTTTTCGATAAACAAATTTTCGCTCGTGCTTAATACGGAGAAAGTCTATCAAAAAAATACTTCTGTAACACTAAACATACCCTGCAAACCAGTGTTTAAGACGAGACTACGGTCAAATATATAGCGAGCTCAATTCCCTTCCACAGATTCCAACTCTAATTTTTTCCCCAGAGCATCCACCTATGATTTCAGTGTAGAGGATGTGCCTGAGCAGCTATGATAAAAACTCCCAAGAAAGTTAGACTGGGTTTAGCCTTACTTTATCTGATTTGGAATAATTTATAGATACAATAGTTTTTAGAGTTCTAGGAACCAAAGGAGTGAGTTTTAGCAACCAGCAATGAAGAACATGAAGTAGAGTTTTAAGTAGTAGTGTAGAATGAAGAACAGGAGTAGTGTTTTGGATTCGCTTGAAAACTACTCAAACATTTCAAGTGGCATTTTGTCGAGTATAAATTTTACATTTCGTTTAGGTCGGCAAAATCCAGGTCACTAGTATATTTCAATACAAAAGCTAGGGAGAGAAAACAATTAACCAGCATGTTATGAAGATCTTGATAGACAATTCCCTAAACTGGAAATTAAATCATTAAAGTTCACACAATCCATCATTGTGAAGGTCAAGTATTGTAACGTATTAGGAATCTCTTGATTGAACGTGACTGGCAGCTTTTTCAGTTTTATTTGTAGTTCTTTAACTCTTAAAAGAAATTCAAGAACAATCTTGAACTTTCACCCCATTCCATCGATTCTAGTAACAACTATGATTGCTGTTATTGGTTACGGTATTCTCCTAGGAGATCCTGCGCTACTAAGTCAGCCAAGTGGAACAAGATATGTCGTTCCACAAGCGGTTTGTCACCTCAAAAGAAAGCTTCAGAAGCGCTCATGTTGAGCAAACTAGAAAACAGCCCCGCAGGTTCCGGTCCTGGTGAAATTTCTGACAAGACTTCAACTAAATTTGAGTTCCGACAACCCGAGCGTAAGTGGAAATTAACAAGATGCGTTCGACTAGAACAGCGGATGATACTAGAATGAAACCTAAAGTACAATAGGGCTCTGTGAAACATGGGAATCAGGATCGACGGAATGATGAATGACGATGAAGCATGTTCAGTTATTATCAACCTCTCCTTCCATCGCGACAAAGTTACCTTGGACCAGTTAACTTTAACTTAACGAATGTCAACAAATTTACATTTTGCTTCATGCGATACAAAGCAGCATTCAATCAATGAAAATTATAGTTACACTGAGGACATATTTTCATCAAGGTGTCAGCCAATACTAACGGAGGTGAAAAGAAAATAGATGCTGATTTCAATTTTTCAATTTGATTCACACGGTAGTTAATAGAAGTGTCATTGATTTTTCCTGCTGCACCACCATGTGTTTAATTTTGTTTGAAAATGACATCGTTTAGAACAACTCGCGTAAAGAAGAAATGTTCAATCGAATCACAAGTGACAGCTACAAAGTTTTCAATAGAACCACACTTCAAAGCTACAAATTTTTCTTAGAATCATGATTGAGAACTACAAGAAATCAATACCAAGCAAATGCAGCGACGGCCTGCTTGGTTGCAGCTATAAGGAACGCAATAATACAAACACAGATAGGGTAAGGGAGCGAAATACACATTTCAGTGTTTCATACGAGCAAACAGAATTAGACAACTTACAGCACGTCACTAAATTTAATTTGACGCTAAAAAAATAGGACGAAGTTGCCCAGAAGAACACAAGGAGCAATATCGACAGTCAAAAATTAGAAAAAATACTTGATTCTCGAGCTCACAGCTATTTACAAAGGGCAAATGGTTACGTACAAAAATGAAGGTATGAAGGATCGCACTTCGAAATTGATGAGCTTAAAAAAAGCGCGGCGTGCGAGTGTGCAAGGAAGATCGCTGATTAACATCCCAACCTTTAAAAATGAAAGTCCAGGGCGGTGTTCGCAGATCGCCATCCACGTTTTCACAAACAAGATGGACACAAATCATCCCGGATTACTTAAATACAACTATACAAGTAGATAGTTTTCTCCTATAGCTACTAATTGAAATAACAATTCAAGTTCCTAAAGGTGCATGCTATTTAAGATAAGTTCTATAAAGTAAATTAGATTTGTTGAGGTCTTTTTCATGCTCCATGAGGAAGGTTAAGTCTCTCATGTTGACGCGCTTGGTCCGCTGTCGTAGAGGCATCTGGGGAGAGACACGAGATGGTTCACATCCATTGTTATAACGCTTCATGGCAACATCGCCTCAACAATACCACACAACACAAAGAATTTGAATATCTTTCCTTGTAATTCGATGACATGAATTAAAAAACCAATTGAATGGAAGGGCAACAATTCTGTGCCCTAGTAGATGCAAGCTATGGCACCAACCGCTGCAGATTTATGGAACAATACAAGTCAATTTCTGCGTTCAGTATTTATATTATTTACTTTGGATGAGTCAAGCCATCCAGATTTTAGAGTGAAATACTTCAGATTTTTTGTTCAGCAACTGCAAGTATCTCTATGTAAAAAACTGCAGGGTTTCTTTCCTGGAGACTAACATAGATTAACGATGAATTTAAATACAATGATACATATGAGAGAAGCAAAACCATAATACGGTAAAGAGCTTACCTGTTTCTGTGATACAGTCCCACTGAAAGATCCACTCTGTAACAAAAAAAGGAGTTTTAGACCAAATTTGCAGAGATGGCCTTTAAGTGCACAATGCACCACAGCAGAGAGCGCCATGCCGAGAAGACAGGCAAGACATTTCAAAGGAAACTTTAAATTCGTCTAAAAATACTTCATTACAGCGTGAAGGAACAAGCGCACAAATCGGAAATATTGAATAGAACGTGTCATCAACACGCACGTAGAAGATCAAATGTTTTCAACGGGAACTTTTGCACTAAAGAAAACTAATTATATATTCTACGATGAACATTTGCAGTAACGTACTAATGAAGATTTCAAGAAGTCCACAGTGAAGAGCAACATATTCATCATTATTATTATTATTATTATTATTATTGTTTACGGTCGCTTTTCCACCGGGGTCGCCAGCTAATAGCAAATGTGGACCCCTTCGCTTTAGCGAAGTATTTTAAAAGATATAACATCGGTTTGGAATGGGAGTTCAGCCTACTTCCCAGGGGTTTCAGCTGCCCACCCTCTAATAGCCGAGCGCCTTACCCATGCTGAAACCCTTACCGGGCTACCAGCGCAGTAGTATTAGTAGTAGTAACATGGGTTTGCTATCGCTTCAGTTACTCAAACTATTACATATTCATCAGAGACATGAAATGATTGACGAAAAACTGCGTACCTTTTCTTCAACGTATTTTTGGACTTTTTTCTATCAAATTTTCATGGCACTTTCATCCTTAGCTCGTCCTAAATACAGACAGTGACAGCCATTGGAGGATATGTAGTTTTCAGTTCTTACACACTCATTTCATTAACATTTATTTTTTATTCTAGATAACCCATTCATATTATGACGCTAAAAAATTAAAAGACATGCAGTTATAGTTGCTTCAACTGGCAAAAAAAAGCGATTTAGAAATCAATAACTATTTACATGTTGTCAGATGATTTGTTTTCAAGGTGCGTCTTTCAGTGAGACTCCGCATCATCTCCCAAACCTTAGTATCGCAAGACTGGTTGGCAGAAAGTTCTTAATATCATGTGATCACCAACACGTGGTCCTAAACTCGCCAGATTTAAATCTTATGGGATATTACGCGTGAAGCATCAATGGGAGAGAGACCAATCTAATCTAGTTTCAAAGTATTATTGAAGGTCATCTTAGTCAAGGTGATGTCCAAAAAGAATGAAGACCATTCAATTTCAGCTTACCGACTGGTTTCAGACCCGGATAAAAGCATTCATTGAAGCCAAAGCTGGTTTCATAAACTTCTTTATAAAAGATGTATCATCAACGACATTTGTGTAAATATGATTTAAATATTTACATTTTTGGCCAAAGTGTTGCTAATTGAACATGCTAAAAATGTTCTCAAATAGCCCTAGAGCTTTGTAATATATTTATAGTTTCATCTTTTTCTTGTGCACATACATAAAACAAAGATTCTACAAGATGGCGAAGATAGATATAACTGCAAGCTTGGAGGAACAGAAACACCCACACGTACCTCTTCAGAACCGTCAAGTTTGGCTTTTTTCCGCGGCCCCTGCAGTGCCTTGAGGGCCGCCATGTTGGCGTCCCGCTGTCTCATCTCCTCCATCTCCGCTCGCTGCATCTGCTCGGGCCCAACAATGTTAATCCTTGAACGTACGCATTTTGGACTCATTTTCCCGTTATCACAACCACCTAAACTGGCACCGGCATCATGTAGTCACCATCACAAAGAGGAAGTGACTGCCACTCCACAATGAACGCGTCAGAGCACAAATTTTTCAAGGAATAAATTATATTACAGCTGTTTATGAAAGTGGATTTTGAAATCCAGTTTCAACGATAGAGGGTTAATGCCTTGACCCCCAGCAATCCTGAACATTCTCAAAGGAGAAGTCAGATACCATCTCCGCTTGCTGCATCTGCTTGGGGCCACTAATCTTGAATCAATTATCTTTGAAATCTTGAATTTAGTAACGAGATGCCCACAGAATAAAAGCATGTACTCTGGCGCTTGCAAGGTGAGCATAGTTTATTGCTAAGTGCACAAAACAGATAAGTTAGTAACCCCAAGTTATGATTCACAATTCCTACACCAGCAGAGCTGCTATTCCTCAACGATAAGTGCACCCACAGACACGAAGAGAAGCACCAAGCACGCACCTCCTTGGCTTTGGCCTTAAGCTTAGCCTGCTCAGGGTCCTCGTTCTTGTTGCGAGACTTGGCGGCTCTGAGAAGCATCTCGCGCTCGACTTCGTCCTTGCGCTTTTTCTCAAGGCGGTCCAAATCCTCCAGAAACCTGAGCTGGCCCTTCACGTCCTGTAGCACTTCGTACCGAGGCTCGTTCTGCTCACACAAAGTCATCAATGCATTAATTTCAGCAAAAACGTTGCACTGTTTGAACTCGTTGATATCAGAAAAATTGTTTCTCTCGAGCTACAGTTTAAACTTACTTTATGCTAAAAAATTAAACTAAGTAATTCAGCAATTGATTTGACACAAAAATTTAGACGAAGATTTAACCTAGTGAGGTATAGAAGAAGTAATGATGAGGATACCTAGAAAGATGATGGAATAAAATAAATATTGTTTTCATTTAATTTCTCGTAAGTTATGCTTCCAATTTAACTTCATTCAATGCACAAAACAAAACATATCTTATTCTACCATAAATACTCAAACCAACTTCAAAATAAATTTGATGATTTTTAAAAGACTTTAGTTGGTTCGTCTATCCCCTAATTATCAATAACCTTGCTCGCTCCTTCTTAACGTCCCATCCACCCCGCATGAACATGAAAGGCCTAGCTCTAACTAACCCGCTCTTCAAGAAATGCACTACCTCAGTAAAGCACAACACAGAACTGTTCATCCTTTAATCATCTGCCTGTTACCCACTCCAATGCTCAGACCCACACACTCACACCTCTCCTACAACACACTTCCACCGAGACATAAATGCAGTCAATAGAAAAAAGAAAGGTAGACAAGGGCTCTCACCTTAATTATGTCTATTCTATGCTCCGCAAGAACAGAGAGCTTTTCTACAATAGTTTTCAAGCGGTCCTGCACAGCGTGGGATAATAAGGCGCAAAACTCCTTGCTGGGCTCCTCGATGTCATGCTTGCTGCCTGTGAAGCAAGGAACATGAGTCACTTGACACCGTCGCAGCTACAGCCACACATCGCTAAGTCAATGTGAGCCTCCGCACACATTTAGTGAGTGCAAAGAAAATGTCCGAACTTATTTAGCGAGTGCAAAGAAAATGTTTCAATGAATGTTCAATTCAAAATGAAATTGAATTTTGGGTAATTTTGAGCCTCCCTAACCACAACAAAGGTGTTTCCAAGAGAGAGGATAAAGGCACCCTTTCGGATGGAATTAAGGGAATCTGTGCACAAGGTCGACACACCATATACATAGAACGGCAAGATTTAAAGGAGTTTATGAGCGGAGATAAGGGTTGATGAAAAAGTAATAGAAAATAGACAGGAAGAAACCACAAAAAGATGTTCTGTAAGAAAATGAAGATATATTCTATTTCAACAAAAGGCTTACTTAACTTTCATTTCGGGCCTCACACCTTCCCCTGAGAGTGCTAATTCCTTAGACACGATAGTTGTATTCCCCTAAAGATTTTAAGCCCAAGCTGATAACAACAAAATTTACAATACCTACGTCATTAGTATATGTATGACCCGACATAGAATTTTGTGACATTCACAGAACAAGCAACTAATCTACTTAAAAACATGAACTTCTCAGACAAAGAAATAAAAACTAAGACAGATAGACTAAGCATAACTCACAGAAAATAATCTACTTCAAAAAACAGACAAACTTCCGAGTCAATGAAAAAAAAATAAAGAGAGGGAGGGGAACCGAGCACAAAAACTCACAGATTTGCTTTAACCGCTGTGCGAGGGGCTGCTGTAATAAGAAGACCTCGTCCTTGCACGACCTGATCTGAGTGCCAACAAATCCCGTCGAGTCGAGGATGCGTTGGCTCTCTTCCCCCAAATTGACGCCTCCCATAGCTGCGACGTCGTTAATGTCGTCGTCCGCAGCGCTGCTCACACCATGTCACTTTGAATTAGAGCGAACTTCAAAATCAGCCCTAGTGCTAGTGTCTGGATGTGGTACATGGTGATAGAAACAAAATAAGGTATGAAATAGGCGGGACACTTAATAAAGAAATACGTAATTATAGAATATAATCTCGCAACAAAACTTGGCTTATTCTACAGTGTGTAGCCACAAACGTTCTCCAAGGAGCAGAAAACCACCAAGTATTCGATAGATAAAATGTCTCTCGAGGAGAGCTTTGATTAACACCAAATTTAAGCCTAAACGCCAGACCTTTCAGAACACCACCAAAAATTCGATAGATAAAATACAAATGTCCCTCAAAGAGAGCTTTGATCAACCCCAAATTTGTAAAGCCTGAACACCTGACCTTTCACAAACAGAATTTAAACACACAAACACATCCTACAGCTTTAGTTCTTCACTGAGAAGTGAACAGCATTGCCAGCACTCACTTGAAGGCAAAAGATTGATGTTGCTTCTCCTTGAACCTATCCTTAGAATTGTTGTTCTTGTTGCTCTGCATGGCGGCGGCAGCTGCGGCCGCAGACCGGGTATTCACGTTGGGTAAGGTAGAAGGGGGTGGTGCTGTGGAGGTGGTGGTGGCAGGGGTGCCATTTACGGCAGTGGCAGGTGACACTAACGCTGTAGAGGCGGCTGTGGTGGCCGACACTGCGTGAAGTGTCTGCTGCGGCTGCTGCTGTAGAACCACTGTGTTCACGGTGTTTATTGGTTGTCGTATCCCGATGATGTTGTTGTTGTTTACGACTGCTGTCTTGTTTGCTAGCCTAATTTGCTGCTGCTGTTGGTGGACGAGAGGCTGCTGGACCTGCTGTTGAGAAGCAGGTGGTCGCAATACAGGTGCCTGAAAAAGTTTTGAAATCTTAGGAAATGATGATCTGGCATCTCCTAACTACTATGTTGGATTATAATACTCGTTATCAGATTAATTTTAGTAATGCATCAGAGGTTCTTGACCCTTATTAGGTCATGTACCACCCATAATATACCTTTTTCTCTGTGCTGAATGCACATTCTACAAAGTTACATGAAAGTAATAACTTTAACCGTTTTAACATGAGCAAATAAGAACTTGAAATGGTTTTATCCAATGACTAAACGCTTTCCAATCTTTTCAAGTTCACTATAATATACACGGTAAGAATGCGATGACAACATAAAAGCATAAAAAAGCAATGAAAAGGAATGAAGAAGACACTAATGCAACATGAAGGAAAGGGTCTACCACATACAAACAATTAGCCATTTCTTCTATAAATTTGAGCTAAATAGAAAACTGATCATGCTTACAAAGCCAGGTCAAATTCCCCTTCATAATGACATCTGTAGAGCAAGCTCCTTCAATTGAATCTACGTCAAGTGATCCCAATGAACACCTTCAGTTTTGCTACAACGATAATGGTGTAAAGCACACTCCAAAGCCCGTAAGCTCACAAAAAAAGATGATAATTATGACGCCAGATCCATGTCAGCACAAAGAGCATGGCAGAGATGCTCTCAGAGCCCTCAAATTAGAAACAGGAACAAAAAGAAGCCAGGTTCTTCAGCTCAAAAAGATTGTGAATAAGAGAGCAAAGAAAGTAGCTTTCAAATTTAACATTTTTATTAAGACAGTCTAATAATAAAAGAAAAACGTTTCAACCCGTAAGGTCATTCTCAACTTCTGTCGGAAGAAAACACAAAATCTAGTAAAATTTCAAGTAAAATGTTAGACAATGAAGAAAAAAAAATGGCATCATACTAAAAACTTACAAATACAACCTAAACTAGCTGAAGGGGGAAAGCGGACTGGCTGTCATTCAAAACTGGTTTTGTCGTTAAAATACACAGGGATTCTAAAATACAAAGATTTAAAATGCCAGATGTAGATGCAATTACATTGAAATCGTTCAAGCGCACTGGAAGATCGCATTTCTCTGCATGAGAACGGATGGCAGAATGGGACGGCGCAGAGAGAAGGAGGCCTGTTCTAAAACTCCTACCAGCATGCGAATACTGAGGGCCCGTTTAGTTGAGCCCATGTACTCAGACGCACAATGTGCGCAACGATATTTGTAAACAACAGACGAGAGCATGCCTTTGGCAGTTCTATCTTTGTAATTGAAATAAGACCCTATTTTTAACGTATTAACCAATATAATTTTGAAATCTAAATGCATGAAATGTTTAGATAAAAGAAAATGCAATTCCTTCCTCAGTTTTTCCAATTTGTGCCCAAAATATGGTAATGTGAAGTAAAATGGCTTTTTATTGACCAAGTATGAATTTTGCTTGCTGTAAAATTTATTATTCAAGAAATTTTTAATAAATGAATCAACGAGTCGGCAGGAAAAGCCGTTGCATTTAAAAAAATTATTTAAAAAATCAAATTCTTTATGAAGAGAGGAAAATGATGAACATATACTATTTGCCCTGGAAAGTAAAGTCTTAATGCTATTTATTTTGAATCTGAAAGGGAAAAACTGAAAAAAAACTGATCCCAAGCCCTGTGAAAGTAGGTTTACGAAAAACTGAACTATGAAATCTGCCATTGTTGCGAGTAATTAGGGCATCCAGGAATGGAAGACTACCGTTAACTTCAGTTTCCATGGTAAATTTTATGTTAGGATGTTGTGCATTCAAGTAGTCTAAAAAAAGATTGCAATGAGAACTACTCTTAAACAGTAAAAACGTATCGTCAACGCACCTCTTATAAAATGTAGGCCTAAAATCTAAAGGACAGGAGTCTAACCACCGTTGCTCATGGAAACACACAAAGACATTGGCAAATGTTGGCCCTAATGGTAGGCCCATGGAAAAACTGAGGAAGGAATTGCATTTGCTTTTATCTAAACATTTCATGCATATAGATTTCAAAATTATATTGGTTGAAACGTTAAAAATAGGGTCTTATTTCAATTACAAAGATAGAACTGCCAAAAGCATGCTCTCGTCTGTTGTTTACAAATATCGTTGCGCACATTGTGCGTCTGAGTACGTGGGCTCAACTAAACGGGCCCTCAGTATTCGCGTTGCGGAGCATGCTGGTAGGAGTTTTAGAACAGGCCTCCTTCTCTCTGCGCCATCCCATTCTGCCATCCGTTCTCATGCAGAGAAATGCGATCTTCCAGTGCGCTTGAACGATTTCAATGTAATTGCATCTACGTCTGGTGTTTCAAATCTTCGGATTTTAGAATCCCTGTGTATTTCAACGACAAAACCAGTTTTGAATGATACTCAGTCTGCTTTCCCCCTTCAGCTAGTTTAGGTTGCATTTGTAAGTTTTTAGTATGATGCTATTTTTTTCATTTTTTCATCGTCTAACATTTTACTTGAAATTTTACTAGATTTTGTGATTTTCTACCGACAGAAGTTGAGAATGACCTTACGGGTCGAAATGTTCTTCTTTTATTATTAGACTGTCTTAATAAGAATCTCAAACTTAAAAGCGTCTTTCTTGGCTCTTTTATTCACAATTAGGATTTACAAGAAGCAAAACATTAGTATTTATCAAAAAGATTGTAAATGTGAAGCCAAACCCCTGAACTCACAAGGAAAAAACAAGGGTAAAGCTAGGTTCCTCTCCTCAATAAGATGTCAAAAGTGAAGCCACGTTTTAACCCTTATCAAGAAGGGTATGTAGATGAAGCCAAACGCCAGAACTGAGAAGGCACAACACAAAAGTGAAGCCAGGTTCCTTAACTCGGGGATAAACGAAACACAAAAGTGAAGCCAGGTCCCTTGACTCAGGGATAATTCTGTAAGTGAACCTAGGTCCTTGACATGAAAGAAAAATATTGAAATGAAGCCATGTCTCTCACCTCAAGCATTACAATTCTACAGGTGAACCCTTGTGTCTGAACCCAAAGAAAAATACACAAGTGAAGCCAGGTTTCAGAACTCAGAGAAAGCTCAATAGGTGAACCCAGACTCCTGAACCTATAGAAAAATACACCCTCATAAAGAATGTTTTTTGAGTGAACCCTAACGTTTAAACTTAGGAGAAATACATAAATGAAGCCAAGTCTATAAACTCTGAGACCGCTGAGCATAGGAAGCTGAACTCACAGCAGGGATGACGGTGGTGGTGCCAGGCTGTACAGGGATGCTGCTGGCAGGGGGAGGGTTCACACCCTCTATGGAGATCTCACCTCGCGCTAACGAGACGCGCAGAAACGGGAGAGTTTTCTGCAGTTCAGAAAGTAGCGGCATTATTGTAGTAGTTTGAAATTCCTCAGGCACAACAAAGGCGAAGGAATCGCTAAAAAGGGATTATTTAGTTTGGACTGAGGATAATGTGGAATCTATGGTCAAGTATGTTTTGATACAGGATGCCTTGTGCATAGTAATAGCAAGTTTGAAAGGCAGAGGATGCCACTACTCATATCATAGAATTGACAAACTTAACTTGAACTTATCACCTATCCTTTGCCTCCTAAAGAGTAAAGATGCAACATTAAACACGTTAGGAGAAGAACAGATCAAATTACATAAGGTTATTTCACTTTCACTACACTTCTGTGTGAGCTTTTCAGTCAAAAGGGTGTCATCAATGATCAATCTACATTATATATATAACCAAGATTCATTTATACAAGAATGAGCAGCCGAGGTGTCGTTTCATTACGTTTTCTTGCTATGAAGATACAAAAATATGATGCTACTTCTGTAGGATGCATGCATTGCTCCATGAATAAATAATGCAGTGGCCATGCATTGCTTCATGTGTAAGTTAAATGGAGTTAAGCTTTAGGCTCACACCTAACTCGAGGTGAAGAGCAACTGCTAAAACCTAAAATAAGATGAGCAACAGTGTCAAATTGAACCACGGAGTTGTCAATGACAACCTGCAGACAACAGTAGCAGGGTGACAATGATAACTTGCTGCTTGCAGGTCATCATCATCACCCTCAGTGCAAAAATGAAGCTCACCCTCAGGAAAGGCACTAGACAGGGTTGTGGGGACGAGTTGAGGTCTTTTTGTAACTCTTCAGTGAACGCCTCTGGCTCCACTTTGGAGTCTATAAGGCCTTGGATGAGGTTCCTAACGTTTTTCGCCACCGGCTGCTTCTGCTCTCCCGCCAACTTCAGCAGCGTAGCTAGAAAATTCTTGCACTTCGTCTTTGCAGACTCGGCAGATATTGTTTGCTGTGGAAAAAAATAATTCAACATTAAGTGCAAGGTTGTATTGTATTTTAATAGAATACTCATTTAAATTTCAATAAAAAAAATTAAATGGTTAGTTCTAGAAAGTTGAATGCGACTATCAATTAGAGAAACCCTATAACCTAACTAATAAATTAGATTAGCTTTAAATTAAATCAGGGACTAATAATCAGCAGAGATCGACAGAGGCACTGGTACTATCATCTCACTATGTGGTGTTAGCATCAGTGAACACTTCAACTGCACAATGCACTGTGTGTGGTCCACAAAAAACTGCCCCAGCCTGCATTGCATACCACCTTTGGTAAATGCTCAAATTTTTTACTAGTCTGTAACTGCATGTGGCACACATTATTGAGAATAACTTTCATGATGGCCCATGTTGCATATAAAATGATCCACAAATCGTATCACACTTAACATCAATAGTTTCAAAGATGGAGCAGTACTCAACCTCTCCCTGTCTTTAGCTCAGTATGAGTTAGGACCAGGTGGAATTGTGTAGGTGCTAGCTGAGCGTAACTCAAATCTAGAGATGAGACTAAAGTGATAAGAATTCGTCCCTTGCAGGGACATGAAAATAGGCACGATATTAGCATGAACTTCTGCATGAATTTTCAGTAATTGTTGTTGAATATATTTCATAGATACATATTTCAAAGTAGACAAGCATCAGGATTTATTAACTTTAATAAATAAGAAATAACCTCAACACATAATACAGTTAACTTTATACACCATGAAAAATCTTGACCAAAATGAAGAATTTGCACACAAATTTTCCATAAAAAAGTTAAACAGTGTGATGAAAAAAATGAAGACTTGATATTAAATTTAATACTAAGTTCAGAAATTTACTTAACTTAGTACTAAATTCAAACCCGTCTTGATTACTCCTACTATGAAATTTTTCATTGGAATTCCATGCTAAGATGATCACAGATTAAAAGCAAAGTTTCAGAGTATGTAACTGATTGCTTCTACTATGAGATATGTTCACAAGAGTTCCATGCTAAGATGATTACAGATCCAAAACAAAGTTTCAGAGGAATTGAAGAATTGCTTCTATGAAAGATGTTCACTAGAACTCCATGCAAAGATGATTACACATCAAAAGCAAAGTTTCCGAGGAATTGAACAATTGCTTCTATGAAAGATGTTCACTAGAACTCCATGCAAAGATGATAGCAGAGCAAAAGCAAAGGCACAGGACTCACACTGCCCATGGGCTGCGGCTGTGAGGCCACAGCAGCTCCCTGCTGCTGCTGTGGCTGCTGGCCTGACACGCTGTTGCCGAGCGCAGAGCTCAACACGGGTGACGCGACCACCACATTGTTGGTATGGTTTGTACTGTTGTTGATGATAGATGAGGATGGAATACTACTCACGTTGTTAAGATTAGCAGCAGAGTTGTTCAGTGTGTTCACATTAGAGACTAAATTATTGAGAGTTAAACTGTTCACCGTGGAGGGGGCGGGAGCAGTGGCCGTGCTGTTTGGACCACTGCTTGACACCACTGTCACCTGGCAAGTGTTCACAATTTTGCATTAGTGGGAGCTGTGCAAGAAATTACAGTGGCACTATTTTGCACCCAGAGAAGAGGGTTCACAATTTTGCATTAGCGTGAGCTTTGTCAAATAATTACTGTAGCACTATTTTGCACCAGGAGTAGAGGCGCACTCACAATTTGTAATCAAAGCGAATTGTGCCGAATAATTGTATCAGCAAAATTTTAGACAGAAGAAATGTGTCAATGTGCTCTGAATTAATACAAAACTAAATCACAACTGATACTTTCTATATTTGAATGTAAACTTGACCAAGATCTTGAGTCACACCAACAGACTAGGGCTAACTGGAAATAAAATTGAGCTTATTACATTCAAATGACGTAATTTTCATTTAAGGAAGAGCAGATAAAAAATTAAAGCTCGACAAAAATGAAACTTGACAGAGCTATCATTAGGCTAGAGCGAGTAGTGCAAATTTGTAAAAATTTTATCCTACAAATACAATATTTCATCATTTCCCTCCATTGAAGAATTGTTACTATACAATGAAAGGAGCAAATTGCATATGATTAGACTTCTCAGTGCTCTTATTCACACATTATTGTCATTGCGCAAGGCACAAGAATCATCAAATTCATCTACCACACAGTCTATTAGAAGAACTAAGACTGACTTTTCTAAAAAGAAAAGAGAACAACTTTTTGTTGTAGGTAAATTTAAATAGGACAAACTAAATGGTTCATACATTTACATAATCAAGTCTCACACAAAGCATTCATAGATAATAATACAAAACAAATGAATAATTTTATACTGACCACTGACAACTAGTAATGTGTAGACATCTCCAGTACACATGCTATCCTTGAACTGAATTTTAAGTGTAAAGTTGCAGCAATCAATAATCACTTCACTCATACAACCAACTGAAAATAACAGACAATCCTTATCTTTGTATGGTCATGTTCCTCAGCAACTAATCATCACCTGAGAAGGTTGAAATCTATAAGGATGAGTAACAACAATGGTAAATTTACAGCAACAAATCAATTGATCCTGTTACTGAGCCACTAATTATCACATGAGAATGCTCAAATCTACAAGGATGAGTTGCAACAATGGCAAGTTTGCAGCAATCAATATCTTTGCATGGTCACATTACTGAGCAACTAATCATCACCTGAGAAGGCTGAAATCTATAAGGATGAGTCGCAACAATGGCAGTGTTATTGGAAGAGGCGAGCTGGTTGAGGGTGACATGTACAGAGGTGGCAGGCAGGGTGGTGGAGGAGACTGCGTTGTTGACCGTCACTCCAGCAACACCCTGGGCTTGAGCAACAGTAGGAGGGTTCAGTCTCACCAGGTGCATCTGGCCATCTGACTTGATGAGCACGTGACCAGGAGACCCGGAGAGCACCTGTCAGATCGACAATTAGAATTGTCTTACCGAGATGTACAAATGATATTAACACAAATTTCCACATGAATTTTTGTTTGCTAATATTAGGTTGATGTATTGTTAATTACTTAAAAAGAATTCAATGTTTCATCAATATAGTAAGTACAAAATGATCAAAACAAGCTCTAAAAAGCAACTTCAATGCCAGTAAAATG
The DNA here is from genome assembly GCA_014220935.1 of Platorchestia sp. MABIK. Lineage (NCBI taxonomy): Eukaryota > Metazoa > Arthropoda > Malacostraca > Amphipoda > Talitridae > Platorchestia > Platorchestia sp. MABIK. The sequence goes on along the minus strand of JACJUY010003820.1, from coordinate 14,135 downwards.
TCAGAATAGATTTGGTAGTTGTGACTTGACTTATTTTACTTGCTACCAAAAAAGATTTTGTTTCTCCATGCTAGTACAACATTCTTTTTAGCTAAAACACGATTGATTTTCACTACTAAAGATATACAATTCCTTTAGTATCAAATTAATGATAGAAAAATTTTGTGTCTACTCTTAATGCAGCAATTTGAATCTATCATAAGAAATTTTAGAACACTGATGGGATCAAATTATTCTACTTTTACTTCAAAATATTTCATTCAGTAAATATTAACCTAATTTATGCATAGGAATGGTGACATTTTAAACAATTCATAAACATGAAGGATCAGTTGAACTATCTACTTCAAAACAAAACCAGAATTATAAATTGACCATATCCTCCAGGTTTAATACTTTGTCACTCTTACTTCATAACCTAATGATATACCAAGGAACATCTTACTGTACTCCTCTCTTCAGTCTTCAATGCTTTACCCCTCTCAACACTTTGACAGCGACGTGCGCCACCGTTAGTACACCGAGGTAATTTTCATAATGCTGCTGCCCGACCAGTAGTGGCAAATTCAATTTTTCATAAATACTTAATCAAAGCTAAATGAAGGACCTATCCAGTTCATGCTTGGTTTTTTCAAAATAGTTTACTACAACTGACTTTAAATTTAAGTTTGGCATTGAATTTAATATTTAGTAGTTGCAGTCATAGTGTTAAATCAATATCTTAGTATATACCAATGAACATGTCACTTTAGATCACTAATGACACCAAAGCACTCACCCCAGGCTGTCCTGGTCTCAACATTTGGGGATTGAGTATCATTCTAGGAGCCAAGGACCTGACTTGCTGAGGCTGGATTATGCTGCCCTGTGTTGGCCTTACGTTCATGATCTGCATGCCCTGCTGGATGGGCACAGCTGCCACTTGTGCAGCTCCAGCAGCCCCTGTAGTTGGCACGGCGGCCATGTCCGGCACAGTTGCAACCTCGTTTGGGTCAACTCAATGCCTCCTTTTCTCTAGACTTGTGATAATCAACTCAAATGTCAAGGAAGTAGCAAAGCTACTGGGTAAATCCAAAATTAAATCTGCACATGAAAGTTTAGATATTTTATACACATTTTTTAAAAGAAAAAGCACTCTACAGGATGTTTCATCACCTTTGTGCAACTGTTCAGTATGACTTGGGTTTCTTAAACACCTAGGAAGACATACTGAATAACATACCACATGTTGTACTTTTTAGCTACTCACAAATAAGGTCCTCTGGGTAATATGATTAAAGCAACAAACTACACTTAAGCCCCTCTCCCCTTAAACATTAGATTATTAGTTTAAGCCTCCCTATCCCCCACAAAGGCAACCCAAAGAGAGGAAGAAGGAAGGCACCATTAAGTATGAAGTCAAGGGAATGTGGATCTATATTCTATACACCTAGCATATTTTTCAACTAGATCTCCTGCACATAGAACCCGTAAGTTATGAAATAAGTTTATCAAAGAGACAAGTTAAAAAATGAGTAATAGTCACTGAAATAGAAGACAGCAACAAGCCAAAAAATAAAAAATGGTGTGCAACAAAAGCACCTACTCTATTCCAACAAAAAGGAGAAAGGGGAAGGCCTACCTAACTCTTAGCTTGAGGGCTCATATCTTCCCCTTTGCAACATTAATTCCAAAAGATACAACGTGCAGTTGTATTCCCCCCTGAAGAGTAAAAATTGAGAACATACAGTTGTACCTCCGTACTCGACCGCCTCTATACTCGACCAAATCGGTGCTAGACCAAAAAATTCGAGTAGAAAATGCATCGGACTTCAAACAGATTTTCGGTACTCGACTAGCTGAGTCGATCCGAACGCGCTCCTCAGCCCTTCTCGGCCAGCGGGTAAGCGTCAGTTTGACTCGAACCACCAGCGGAGTAAGACTTAAGCAGTTTGTTTGAGTATTTCTTCCCAAATTTAAACTTTTTTGTGTTGCTATAGACCTTAATAATGGGTCCAAAGAAAGACAGTGATAAGGGGTTTCGGTGTTTGAAAAAATCGGTGCTCGACCACCACCTCAGAGACGACTGTATATACATTAAAAAGTAGTAAGATTATTCATAAATTCAAACTAGATTAGGCACTGTGTTAATAAAAGTGTTTTCTACGCATGGATAAAACCACTTTAGAAAAATTCAGATTTATCAAAAAAACATTTTACAGGATGTTGTGTAATTTTATTTACATATTTGAACCATATACAGAAAAATGTTATATAAAGCTATTTTCCGGTGTGACAAACTGAAAACTAAAAACTTCTTTTTTCAAGAAATGACAGCCTGAAATAATTTTAGATTCCCGTAGAAATAGGCTTACCATGCAGCCAACAAGTAAAATCTAACTTCTTGGGCAGGCTGTTGGTGCACGCTCAAATCGATTCCCAGGGAAATCTAAAATTATTTTGGGGTATCATTTCTCAAAAATGAGTTTTGAGATTTACGGTACTCCTGAAAATAATTTTTTAGCAGTTTTTTTGTACATGATTCAAATATGTTCATTGAATTACACAACACCCGGTATAATCTTAATGCCTACGTAAGAATTAGTTCATTGACTCGGCAAAGAAGAAATTGAACCTTCACAAGACAAATAACTTCATGGCTTGAAATTCCAAAACACGATGAAAAATAGGAAGCATAAAATGCACTTGATAATAGTGATGTACCAATACCCATTTCTTGGTCGAGACCGATACTCCGACACTAGGAAATACCGATGCTTTGACCGATACCACAACCAATGTCGATACTTCGAGCGATTCCGATACTTCTACAATTATATTAAAATAAAACCATTATAAGCCCTACATGGATGTCATAATAAAATTACTTACTTATATATCTAATAGTATAACAATATTGACAATTAAATTTTTGATAAGGAATAACAAAACTGCTCTTGCTCTGTTAACTATATTGTTGAGAAAAAGTAACGATATTAAATCCATTTGATAGATAAGTGTTTCTAATCATATTGCAAAGTAATGTAGACTAGTATTAATAGCAACTGGTTGCAAAAGTAGACCAAAACAATCAAACAAGGTTTGAACTAAACTTCAAATAGGTTTGGACGAAACTTCACCGAGTCATTGAGTTACCATGAGTCAACAAATAGATGCTAGAAAGCAATTGAAAATGACGGAATTTAATATAATAGTAAAATTGCCCTGTAAAATGCTGGATTTTGCATTTTAGAGCTATTTTTCCTGCTAGGTGATATAGATTCATACTTTAATGCTAAGTTGGCAACACTGCAGTCCAGTGTCATAGTTTGATTCGTTTTCCTCACAAAGTTTTTTTGATTGCGTCATCTTTCCGTTCTATTGTCGTATGATACCGTAATCAGCATGCATGAACAAATAAGTATTCACTGTTTAGCAACTAAGGTTATCAACCAACTAAATTAAATAATAAATGATATTTTCTCCATTTACAGGCGTAAAATAGTAATATAATGTAGCATTTAGTCTCAGAAATAGCAGCGTGCATGCAAGTAGTACACATATGTATTAACACACTGTGCGGGAGAAGCAAACAGCTCTTTTCGGTTTGAGGGCCTACCAAATTTTCATGTTTTTTGGTGTGAAAAACACAAAAATAATAACCATTTTGTGGAGAAATATATTAAGCTCATATCCGTTAACATTTCAAGAAAAAATTGCATTTTTTTGGTACTTTTTTGCCATGTAAACTCGCACAAATAGGAGTCTATCATTTGTCGGTGAGTGCCTCCCTGACGTTTTTTCCATTTTTAGACTATGCCATACACTCCCAATCATTTGAGTGTGTGCACCTGTTGTAGGGTCCACAAAGTTTTCACTATGATTCTCAGTGAGGTGTTTGAAATTATATCCTTGATTAGCTTAGTAACACCTGATGAATAATTTCTCCCCAAAATGGTCATCATTTTTGTGTTTTTCACACCAAAACACAGATTATGGCAAAAAAAAATAATAAAATTTGATAGGCCCCAAAACCAAAAAAATCCGCAAAAACGTAACCAAGTGTAAGATTGTTCACAAATTATTCACACATCTTTAAATAGAAGAAAAATGCAAGATTCGTAATGCACGGCAATTTACACGCTATATTAAACTAAAATCATTAGCCTCGTAATTTTTGACGATTTACAAGCTAAATTAAAATAGAATTTTCAGCTACTTCTACATTGAATTCACTAAAACTTTAGAATGAAACTTCAACTTTATTTGATTGATTAGATTTTTGTTAGCCTGTCACATACTTTAAGAAATGGAAATTGGGTCAAACTATATAGGTTTTAGTTGTAATGTAAAAGTAAAATAATTTTATGTCACTACTGTGTTCAACTATTCAAGCTACATAGCTCACTTACTGACTGTACATGACCATCGGGAATTTAAAGTAGTAAATTCAGTTAGCGGGCCTGATTGAATGCTAGAATTCAACAGTTAGCTGACTAATTTACTAGGTATGAATAGGCTCTTAATTTGATTGTACTTTTACTTTCATGATTTATGAGCTTCATTATTATGATAAAATACGTATTATTGGAAAGTATCGGTTAAGTGTCGGCCGGATTTTACCGATACCGGTAAAAATGACAGATACTGTCAAAAATGATACATCACTAAATCCGACCTTTTTTTATTTTTTAAAATACATACATATGCAAAATTTCGTGAATCTAGATCTCATAAAGAGAAAGTGATAGGCATTTTCTTGATTCAGACCAGACAATCTCCTTAAACCTTAATCTAAACGACTCTGCTGCAACAGATTTTGGATGCAACGGACAAAGTTCCCTCTTAATTTTATCCACTTGGTGACATGGGAGGTTGGTTTTGCTTACAGCATGGTTTAGACTGGTTGTGTTAAGCTATGTCCATCTTGTTTTCATTATATTGTGCAGTGTAGCATTATTTGTTTTGTACCCTATGTTCTACATTATTACTAAGGCACCTGTAGAGAAAAGAAAGCATGTGAATCTGAATATTGGTAATAAACTAGAACTAATTAAGAAGTTAGACGGTGGTGTTTTCGTGTCTTGCTAGTGTGAAATTTACGTTGTAAAAAAAAAAACAATCAGTGAGTGACATTCGTAAGGCTTCAGACAAGCTTAAAAAATATGCAGTGAAGTTTAATGTGGAGTCTCAAAACATGAAGTAACAAAAAATGTGCTTTGCTGCAACGGACTACCAGCTTGAACAGACACCCTCGCCCCACTATTAGTCCGTTAGATTAAGATTTAACTGTACAGTGAATTCATGCAAAACTGACTAACATTTCTACATGATTAGAAATACACCCATAGTTCTTATTCAAAAGTTTGACTTAAAAACTTTCAATTTGTTTGTACCAAATTTTCTATCTGGCAATATTTTTTGGATGCTTAGCATGACAAAAAATGGTTAATATTGATTTTAGGCCTTTCATGGAAATTAAAAATTCCATTCCAAAGAATCACCAAAGGAATACATTTAAAAACATTTTAGAAGAATGACATTCTGCTTGCTGATGCGTTATTTTCGGAGTTATTTAACTTTGAAGTTATAGGAACTGCGCTCATGAATGGCTTTCCCACGCAAAAGGAGAGGTTGTTCCAACAATGCCGGAGCATGGGAAAGTTATTGTTTTTGCAATCTATGGCATAATTTACTACTTGCTAATCCTACTGAGCCCACTTCAAGGATATTTTAGTTAATAACACAATAAAGTAATGATGTACCGATGTATCGGTATCGGCAAGTATCGGTCATTTTACTGGTATCGGTATCGGCAAAATCCGGCCGACACTTTCCCATAATACGTATTTTATCATTAAAATGAAAGTCATAAATCATGAAAGTAAAAGTACAATCAAATTAAGAGCCTATTCATACCTAGTAAATTAGTTAGTTAACTGTTGAATTACAGCGTTTAATCAGGCCCGCTAACTGAATTTATAACTTTGAATTCCCGATGAGTCACGTACGGTCAGTAAGTGAGAGCTATGTTCCATGAATAGTTAAACACAGTAGCGACATAAAATTATTGTACTTTTACAACTAAAACCTATACAGTTTGACCCAATTTCCATTTCTCAAAGTATATGACAGGCTTACAAAATCATACCAATTAAATAAAGTTGAAGGTGCATTTTGAAGTTTTTGTAAATTTAATAAAGAAGTAGCTGAAAATTCTATTTCAATTTAGCTTGTAAATCGTAAAATATTACGAAACTAATAATTTTATTTTAATTTAACATGTAAATCACCGTACATTACGAATCTTGCATTTTTCTTCTCTTTTCAGATGTTTGAAAAATTCATGAACAATCTTATAGTTGGTTGCCTGTTTGCGGATCTTTTCGGTTGGGGGGCCTATCGAATTTTAATGTTTCCTTTTCGCTAAAGTATGTATTTTGATGTGAAAAACACGAAAATGAAATTCATTTTGTGGAGAAATTATTCATTAAGTGTTCCTAACCTCTCCTAACCAAGGGTATAATTTCAAACACCTCACTGTTAATCAAAGTGAAAACTTCGTGGACCCTGCAACAGGTGCACACACTCAAATGATTGAGAGTGTATGGCATAGTCTAAAAATGAAAAAACGTCACTGAGGCACTCACCGACAAATGATAGATTTCTGTCTGTGTGAGTTTGCGTGGACAAAACGAACCGAGTAACCGCAGTTATTTCATAAAATATTAATGTATATGAGCTTAATAAATAATTTCTCCACAAAATGGTTATCATTTTCGTGTTTTTCACACCAAAATACATAATTTGGCAAAAAAAAACACAAAAATTTGATAGGCCCGCCAAACCGAAAAGAGCTGTGTTTGCTTCTGCACATTGTGTGTTAGTACATAAACATACTGCTGCGTTCACGCTGCAATTTCTGAGACTAAATGCTACATTATATTGCTATTTTACGCCTGTAATTGGGGAAAAATATCATTTATAATTAAAACGTAGTCGGAAAATAACCTCAGTTTGTAAATAAAGATTGCTAAACAGTGAATACTTATTTGCTCACACATGCTAATTACGGTACCACACGACAATAGAGCAGAAAGATGACGTAACCAAAAAACTTTGTGAGGGAAACGAATCAAACTATGACACTGGACTGCAGTGTTGCCAACTTAGCATTAAAGTACGAATCTATCACCTAGCAGGAAAAATAGCATTAAAATGCAAAATCTAGCATCTTACAGGGCGATTTTACCATTATATTAAATTGAGTCATTTTCAATTGCTTTCTAGCATCTATTTGTTGACTCATGGTTACTCAACGACTCGTTGAAGTTTTGTCCAAACCTAGTCGAAATTTCGTCCAAGCCTAGTTGAAGTTTTGTCCAAACCTAGTCGAAGTTTCGTCCAAACCTAGTCAAAGTTTCGTCCAAACCTAGTCAAAGTTTCGTCCAAACCTAGTCAAAGTTTTGTCCA